>CM065384.1:23955000-24225000 GCA_033060915.1 Euryodendron excelsum | reverse complement strand
TTTGTAGTCCCCGCTTCTATTTCTACATGAATTTTTATTTTTACCTCCATTTCAGCCTCTATTTCATTTTATATCCTCTATTTTCATTCCAAATTAGACCAATTTGATCGAACCTCCACTTTTTTTCAGTTCATCACCATACAACACTAATTTTTTCAATAGAGATGTCTTATATTTCAATGGGGATGTCTTATATTCTGTTTGGTTAAAGTGAAATAAAAGATGAGATAACATAAGTACAATTATTTATGACCGTTAAAGAATAAGATGATTCAGATTGCCCGAATAACTAATGTCAACGTGAAATCTCAGATTAGTATCGCATGTATTTGAGGGATTAGTAATATGAATGGACTATTAGAATAGTGGACATTTTTCACACCAAACGTGACATGTGAGGGCCCCGCAGGATTAGAAATCCGCTCCCACAAATATCTTGACTTTTTTATTCTTTAGCCTTTCCCCTTTCCCCGGTTACTTTTATTTATTTATTTATAGATTTTTTTACTCTCATAAATTCATTGCTGATGTACTCGGTGTGTGTGATTTTGCTTGTGTTGTATGTGATTATGTATTGGTTTTGGGTTTATGTTAAAAAAAAAAAAAACTTTAAATTGGATCCAAAACGGGCGCACCCATGGATGTGCTCCACCCGATTAGGAGGAATTCATAATAACTTGGATTTTCTTATCTTATGAGGGGTTTTATAAATGTGGAAACCTTAAAATATAAGTACACTTATAACTTCCATAATGCATATGAATGTTTTGACGATGATGAGAAGTCCAATAACAAAATTAGTGATAACAACTTTTTGGGTATGAATCTCAAATTGCTCTATGCACTTTTTTTCTTTTAGTACTAATATTAAATGGATTTAAGAACTTTTAACTATATTTTATATAATCTATTGGACCACTAATAAAATTAATTTGTAAGGAGTCTCAAATAAATTTAAAGTATGCAAGGTTTAATCAAGTCAATATTAGAGATGTAAAGTGATAACAATTTTAACTCTGAGTTTTTTTTAAAAAAAAACTTTTTTTTAAGAGCAATTTTTTTAATACTTTTTTGAATTAAAAGCCATAATTTTAATTAATAAAAAGCAAGATATAAGGAGAACATAGCGTCCAAATAGATAAAAAAAATTCTTTGTCTAAAAAAATAAAATAGATAAGAAAATTGTAAAGAGTTAAAATAGATTGCATTAGGGTTCATTAAAGAATATATATGAAAGGGTATGTATGGGAGGAGGGTATAAACGAGAGAGAAGAGACAATAATGGGAGAGTTGAAATTAAGAGAACAAAAATTAATATACATGAAACATAGAAGACAAAAATGAGGTTTTCCCTTCTTCTTTCAACAGCTACCTTTTTTTTTTTTTTTTTTGGGTAAATAATCATTTAGTTCCCTCCAACTTTGTCTTAAATTTCAATATAATCCCTGAACTTTGATTTATTCTATTTAAGCCTTCAAACTTTTGAAAAGAAGTTAATGTAGTCCAACTTTTCAAAATAAGTAAGAAAATTAAAAATTAAGTATATTTTGACCTTCTAAACTATAACTTAATATTACTTTACCCCCATTCAACTAAAAATAGTTATATTTTTACCATAATAAAATTTAAAATTACGGATTTGTTTGGTTAAAATTTTATACTAATCTTTAAATTAAAGAAAAAATTAATTTTATGGCTAAGAAATGTTATAAATTATCTCAAAATGTCTAAGAAAATAGCCATTATGATCTAAAAAAATCTTGCTTTTATGAACTACAAATTATTAACTCTGATGATAAATAATGCATTTGTATTGTATCCGATCAAAAATGCTACAAATGTTCAAATTTTTTTTTTTTTGTTAAAAGTTTTAAGGCGAACTTAAATTCTCATAGTTTAAGGATAAAATATAACGACTTTTAATTTAGCAGGTAAAGTAAAACTAAATCATAGTTGATAGGTCAAAGTGTAATAAATTTTTAATTTTTATAACTTATTTTAAAATATTGGATCACATTGACTTCTTTTTAAAAGTTGGAGTACCACAATGGAAGAAATGAAAGTTTTAAGCTGACATTGAAATCTAAAGCAAAATTGGAGGGACAAATTAATTGTTTATCCTTTTTTTATATAGTTTTTCTTCTTATCACAAATTCTAGTGTTTGGACTTTGAATTGGATCCAAAACCGGCACACCCATGGATGTCCATTTATGCTCCACCCGATCATCTTAAGAGGGGTTTAATAAATGTGTGAACCTTAAATTATAAGTACTCTTATAACTCCCATAATTCATATGAATGTTTTAACGATGATGAGAAGTCCAATAACAAAAGAGATGGTAGAATCCATGTTCGTTTTCTTCTTCTCTCCCTCCAACAATTATGCGAGTCAAGAAGACTATTCTACTGTAGATTTGTTGGTATTGCTTACTTACGTAAAACATCATGTTTCTGCAACTTCTGGGCATGTTAAAGCTCCGAAAAGGTTTATGCTTTTAACCCACTTCCGCATTTGTTATCCTACACCTATAGAAAAGATCTTTCAGATTAAGTCAATAAGAAAACTTAACCAAGTCAAAGTATCAAATTATCATTCAACTAATCCTGTTATTATATCTCATATTAATGCATATTAAGTCCGGAAATAAATTCTTTTAGTAAGTACGTGTATAGTACCTTAATCTATATGAAATATACACATTGCGGTTCTCTAATTTGCCAGTTTTGACATGCTTATGATATTTATTGCAATCGTGATGGCCCAATCATAAATTTGGTGCTGCAACTAGTATAAATTATAGGTCACATTGCAGCTTGGAACCTTGTATTTCTGCTAATTGTGTAGGTTAGATGTTTGGTTATACTCGAATTTATAATGGTGCATGGTTATTAACCAAAGGAAATGTTTGTTGATGGTTCCTAATTTGCATTACAAATAATAACAACACCCAATAATAATAATAATAATAATAATAATAATAGAATGCAAAGTGAAAAAGATTAAATACTGTTAGTGTTTTAAGTAGTGGCATATTTCGTGGATAAAAACACTTTGATTATAATTGAGTTTTAAGTTGCATTTTATAGAGAAGACCTCACCATTTAAAAAGTAACCATGGAAATGATTCCCATGATTATGAAACCCATACGATATACAGAAGAATATGCCATTCTTTTTTAAAAATATGTAATTGCTGTCTAGAGTACAAGTTGTTGCAGTCGAAATACAAGTTACTGAAGTACGCAGTGACGCAGAGCTAAAATTTTGAAAGACCATGTCTCCTTATCGAAAGTGTTACCAAGTTCATTTTAAATGCAATTCAAGTGCCTAACTCACTTCTTACAAGAACTCTTCCCAAGCTTTAAGCTTTTCAAGTGATTTTGTTCAAATTTCACTCAAACTTACAAGTATTTTTAACAAGAACACTCAAACTCACAGACTTACAAACCCAGCCAAATGGAGTAAATGAGGTTTACAAAAAGTATCTTTCTCAAAGAGTGGATAGAGCAAGTGTAAGATCAGTAAATACCCCAATATCTCGGCAAAACAACTGTAGCAGTTAGGGATTATGCCTTCAGATTCGATTAAGCACTTAAATGCATATCCTCTCTATATATAAATGCTATGGGGGGTCTGGTAAATATGCCTTAGCATTGATTTTAGCCGTTGTAGATAGTTAAAAATATAATAGTTACAGTGGCATGGGTCGACCCTTTGGCTGCATGTGTCAACTTCTTCTTGTTCTAAACATAGCTCTTTAAGCAATTTGCCTCCATGTGTCGACTCTTGGTGAACGAAGTGTTGACTCCTTTAAGTGTTAGCATGTATATCTAAGGCACTGTCTCAATGTGTCGATTCTTTTAAGGACATTTTCAAGTTCATGCAATCTGTCTCGATATGTTGACTCCTGTAGGTTCATGTGTTGACTCTTTTAAGGATATTTTTAAACTCAAGCAATCTGTCTCGCTGTGTTGACTTTTATAGCTGAAGGTGTCAACTCTTGCTAATACCATAGGCTCAGGTTCAAGCCACTGTTTTTATGTGTTAACTCTTGGAGTGGATGTGTCGACTCTTGCTAATCCTATAAGCTTCATTTTGCAAGATTTCTTCAACCTTCTTCTAAATCTTCAAGCATTTCAATGATATTTCAGATTAGACTTCTAAGGCTTGAAATGTTTCATTTCATGCATGTTGTTCTTCAAAAACTTCTTCAATCAATCATGGTTTCACTTGATTTGTTGAAACTTTATCAAACCTTCCAAAAGATCTTCTAAGACTTGTGATATTCATTTCACTTGATCTTTAGCACCTTGAATCTCTTCGAGATGGAATCATTTCAATGTAATTGTATCTAGGACTCTTTAATCCATATTGTCACGACCCGACTCCGCTCTCACTAGGCTGCGATAGTGATGATGGTCTAAGGTTGGGTTAACCGTGAGGTGATGAAGTTTATAATCTTAACACAACAACATAAACATGAACATATTATAGATGGTCCAGGAATATTACATCAAGGCCGTAAACCAGTGTAAGTCTTATAACATTACAGTCCAGTATAAACTAACTTAAGGGTTTAAAAGAAATAAGATAATAAGGGGACTCGATCTCGTATACCCACGCCCTTGGAAATCAGTTTGGTGCCTCTATTCCTGAAAATGTCCCATAAAATAGGAATGAGCAGCAAAGCCCAATAGGAGACCTAAGATTTCTATAAGGTGCAAGGTAAGAGATCATGCAATAAAAGAATATCATGGCATGCATATGACCCTTGTAATTTCTTTTTCATGTCATCAATATCAGGATCCTTACCGGTATGTCCTATTCGAGCCAATTCAAGCCTATGGGACCCACCCATGATTCATCCTCCATCATCAAGTCCAGTGGAGCCCATCCATGATTATTTAGCCCGAAATCAAGCCAGTGATACCAACCCATGATAACCCCAAGTATCAAGCCAGTCAGGTATACCCATGATATAAAAACCTAGGGTCTTTTCCTTTCTGGTTGTACCACTCTTATACCTCCTCAGTGATGTAATCATGCAAGCAATACTTGTATATTTTGAAGTTAAGTATGGAAAGACATTTATAACAGAAAGATAACTTGACAGGAAAGCATGAAGCATAACAATATACAAATCATCCAATAGAGGAAAATGTGAGCATGAATCTTAAGGAAATGCATAGATTCCTACCCTTAGGGTTTGTCTGGATCAAGATTGTTCTTAACTCAGTATTTCTGTAAAAGAAAAGAATATCCTGCCTCAGTCGTTTAGTCATCTTATTATAAGAGGATTCTATTAAAACATGGTTAGGTGGGAAGGGGTAAGTTAAATCAGTGAGCACTTAAGTGCAATGAGGTGGAAGGTTCGAGCTCCCCCTTTGGGGTGATATACGTTGCCGAGTTAGGAACAAAACTGCCTATGACTCAAGGTAGAGAGATTCTGGAAACTTTTATTCAGGGGGGCTATTAAGACCACTCTCCCATTTTTGGGCTCCCTGAATATTTAGGGGTATCCTAATAATTTTTCAGAATTTTTCTACTTATAAATTATTTTCTGTGAATTTCCATTCTTCCAATCGTAAATAAATCATGGAAATTCACATAAGTCTCTGATTTGCCCTGAAAATTTTAGGGTAGCCTCTCAAAGTATTATAAAGCTTGCCATAAAAATTTCAGCCTCATCGGACCTCACACGGGCCTGTATGCGCCACCAGTAGCGCGTGGGGGTGGAAGGCTTGGCCTTCTTCTTCCTCCAGCACGACTGGTAGCGTTTCCAGTTCATTTTCTGGCCATTCCCCACACCCCCTGGCCATTTATGTGTGACCCAGAGATTTGTAAGGACCTGGGTCACACATCCATGGTCGGAGCTTGGTTGGAGATGGTCGGAGGTGGCCTGCATGGCCAAAAACGCTGGCTGCATGGCGGAACCCTAGGCTTACCGACCTGCAACCGCATTTTTGGCTGGCTTCCAATGATAATCCGGCCATGGTCCCTTCATGACATTTTTTCCTGGCCCAGAGATGGTTCGTCCCCAAGTGGTCCGGTCGGCAAAGCTTGCCGGTGGCCGGAGTTATGATTTTCTGAACATTTTTCGGCGGGTTCGGCAGTGCAGAGGATCTTGGTGCATGCACAGAGGCCGTGGACCTCTTTAGGACACCCAGAAGGGGTCCCCAAGAAGTCCCAAGCCCCTGTGACAACCCTCGTCTCCTGGTTTTGCCAGAGTGAGGTGGGTTGTGTTTTTCATGCTCATTTCTTCTCTCTCGGCTCTCGGTTCATACAGTGAGGTTATGGGCTGTTTTGTGCTGGGTTTGGGAGTTTATGGGGTGGTGAAGATGGGTTCCTCACCTGGATTTCGAATGCCACAACCTTGAGCTCCCTCTTCCCCACTCTCTTTCTTCTTTTCTCTCTCGGTTTCTTTCTCTCTCTCTCTCTACAACTTTCCTTTCCAAGCTCCTACTATGCAACCCCAGGAGGGAGGGGAGTGTGTGAGTATTTATAGAGGCGGGGTGTGTGTCACAGAGGTGATGGTGAGATGGACGAACACTCTCTCTCTCTCTCTAAAACTATACACTCCCAGCATCCCTCTCTCTCTCTTGTTCTAAGTCTTCATAGGTTGCTAAGGGCGGTAGAGAAATATGGATTTGACAACTAGTGATACGTGTGTGTGTGTGCGCTCGTTTTAGGGGCTTAATCTTAGCCACAATGTCATGTATAAAGGGACAACTACATAAGTGTATCAATTGGGTTTACAATGCTATTATGTTATTGTGATAGTGTGAGTGCGTTTATAACATGTGCCCTAGTTGTATTATGATACATGGTAGGATGCAACTATATTACACACGTGTATATAGATGGGACTTTGGCTAGGTAATGCATGTACGCATGCATGCTTATATATACTCATGTATGAGTGCTATACATGGCATTTAGTAAGGGCTGGCCATGCAAATTGGTGGGGTGGGGGCAATCTCGTAAAAACGTAAAGGAGTTCTTAGTTTAAAGTGGCTAAATTCAAAGTCCCAATTTTTTGTCAAATGCCTGACCCAATATCATAAGTAGAAAGCTCTCGAAAAATTAATCATTTTAGGCTCCAATTTTGTACAATTCCGACACCGGGCGAGCGAGAAAGCTCGAATTGAAGTTATTAGGGATTCGGGCGCGAATTTTCAGGTGCAACGGCTTGCAGGGGCTTTTCGGGGAACCGACACTCTACAGAATGGATTTCTGAGATTACCAAGGCGTCGGGCTCAAAAAGGCGATAATTTTAGACATCTAATTCGTCGAAATCTGACGAAAGACGAGCGAGAAAGCTCCGCTTAAAGTTAGGGTGCCGTTTTGGTGCGAATTGTCGGGTGACGAGCTTCGAACTTTTTTCGGAGAATCGAGTTTTGACATCTGGACAGGATTGGAATCGGAAAAGCCTCGTTTTTGACTTGTGGCCCTATGGTCATGCCTTATTCAGTCCCGTTAGGGGTAATGCAGTCAAAGAAAATTACGGATATTACACATATAGCTTCTTCCATCATCTTCAAGGTTTCAACACACTCTTTACAAATTCTTCAATACATTCAAAGTATTAAACTTTAATTCATAGTTTAATTAATGCATGTTATAATTTGTATACCAAGTAAATTAATTAGACACTAAACAAAGTTTTATTATCATCAAAATTAAGGCATGTAGTCAATATTATAATATATCAATTTCATATAATCTTTTGATATCTGTGAACTTACGTTCATTGAGTGTTTGAATTGCTATCCGAGGTGTTTGAATAGATGAGGTGTTCCAACTGGCCTTTGAGGAGTTGGAACGGCATAGTGTTTATTTGATATGAATTTTGTTTTCTACTCAAATTTAGAAACCTAACTAATATCGGATTGGACTTGCACCTTGAGGATACTTCATCCATTATAAATAAAGTGTAAAGAGATGCTTTTAGAGACATCTACAATCCTTATGTTATTCAAAGATTAAGAGAGTTATGAGCTTTTATTCAAAAAAGTATCTTTGAAATTCTGAGAATTTCTTTTAATTCAAGAAGGCATTGTTGGTGGAACTAGATCAGTGTTTGAAGGAGTTCAACAATGTTGTGGATTCAATACTTCATCAAGGATACTACGAACTATATTGATGGACTAATACATATAAGGAGAACACACCCCAAGTTCGTGAGGAACAACACCTAGGAGCAAAGAATTGGATAGGATGTATAACTGTAAGTGTATACTTGTAAGTTGTTTTTATAGTGCATTGATTAACCAGTCTAAGGTCTCATGGTTTTTTTTTAGTAGGGTTTTCTACGCTAAATATCGTGTGTCCAGTGATTATTTGTTTGCTTCCATATATTATTTAATTAGTATTTTTAGATACATGATTCACCCATGTACACTCAAATATTAATTTGGTTGATAATTAATCAACCTTATCAAGTCTTGTCATTCTGTTTAAATCTTTGTCCAAGGATAAAATGATTTTCACAAATGCAATTCATAATATCCTCAAATCGATGTTACAAGGCTAGAACATGAACAAATTACCGATCATGAGCAACCTAAGTTTGGTTTTAATAACTCTTGTTTCAAGTCTAGTTAGTAAATACTCATATTATTCACATATAATATGAGTATATACGTACAAACGAAAAAAAAAACTTTCGTTTTTCGTCCAAATCTAAAACCTAATGACAAATACTCGTTTTTTTTTAGTTAGACTGTCTAGTAAACATATGAAACGTTTTACGTATTATACTTTTGACAAAAACACTCGATTAAAAACTAGATATAATCTAATTTAATTTTAGTATATTATTACTTATACACTTAATATATAATTATAATAGTACAATTATTGACCATTAAACTTTTTTGACTTTATCAATAATAGAAAAAACTTGTATAACGCATGATTTGTACATCTTTACTTGTATCATTTCATATATATTTGTAATATTTTTCTAGTACTTGGTCTATTTAAATTGTTAAACATACTGCTCTATAACTTCTTATTAATGCTGAAACTATTAAATTAAAATTTAGAATTAAGATTCAAATCCAAGACCTTGGATTGTGCATAAAAAAATAGGAAAGGAAAAAGATTAATAAAGAAAATGAAGTGAAAGAAGCTATTTTTTTTATTTGGTTGGGCTAGGAAGCTGATAAGAAAATGATAGTTATTTGTCAAAATATTTATTTATTTTTATTTGTTTGCTTTTAATAATATGTATAAATAATTTAATTTAATTTTTATTTTTCCTTCTATTGATAAAACCAAGATCCAAATATAGTATAAAAAAATTCAAAAGGGAGGATGACATGTCCAAAAAAAAAGTCAATAGTACAAATGAGGGTTAATCACACTGTAAAAAACCGTTTTATTCTTGGGACACGAATATAGCTAGAATGTTAAGACCTGATAAGGTTTATTAATTTTTAACCAAATTAATAATTAAGTGTACATGGATGAATCGTGTATTCAAAAATACTAATCAGATAATATGCGGGAGAAAAAAAATAATCACAGGACACTTGATATTCAGCGTGAAAAACCCAACTCGAAAAAATCACGGGATCTTAAGCCAGCTACTCAATGCACTATAAGAAGTTACAAGTTCACACTTACAGTTATTCACACTATGGAATTCCTTGCTTCTAGGTGTGGCTACTCACGAACTTCGGGTATGCTTTTCTTATACATTTTAGTTTGTCGATATAGTTCCTAGTACCCTTGATTAAGAGTGTTGAATCCACAAAATTATTGAATGCCTTCAAGATTGGTCTAGTTCCACCAACAATGCTTTCTTTAATTAGAAAAACTCTAAGAGATACTTTTTTAAATAAAAGCTTACAATTCTCTCAATATGATTTCTGAATAATATGTGCTATTATAGAGGCCTCCAAAGACATCCCCTTGCACTCTATTTATAATAAACAAAATCTACCCAAGGTGCAAGTCTAATTCAATACGGCTAAAGTCTTCAAAACTAAGTAGAAAATAAAATTTGTATCAGATAAACACAATGCCATTCGAATGCCTAAGAGGCCCGGTCGAAAGCCTCAAATGGCTGTTCGAACACCCGATGTTCATAAGCACATATATCTCAAAATTTTATATAAATCGACATACTATAGACTTTGGTAGCACTTATGGTTAGGGAGATATAATTTTTCAAATTTTTAGCTCTGCGTGCTTTAATAACTTGTACTCTAGACAGTAATTACATATGCTAAATTTAAATATAACTTAAAACTCAATTACATCCAAAATGCTTTTATCCATGAAATATGTGAATATTAAAAACACTAACATGCACTGCTTTCAATATGGAAAAAGAATGACTCAACCGTTTCTATTTATATATACCTATATGTATAATTATAGACCTATGTAATACATTATGACCATTACATCTCAATCATAAACTCTAATTTATGATTGCTCATAAAAATGCACGGTTTCTTACGAAAAGCACATTTCGTCCAGTTACTGGCATGCATGGATGTTAATGGATCAAGTTAACATAATCCAAACAATTCATAGATATAGTTGTGTGCACAGCCTTGCATATATGTGAGAGAGGTTAGACAACAAAGAAATAAAAATGCTCAAAGAAGTAGTCGTTTCATCAATTAGATTTGATGTCCTATTTATTCATACAAATCCTAAACTTGATCTCCAATTTGCTTTCCAAAATGGATTTCCAAATCTTTGGGAGGAGCACAAGCAATTGGATAATCGTTCATTCTTATACAATAACTCTCCATCCAAGACTTTAAAAATTACAGTCAAATAGCTTTTGCCCAACTCTAAGGGAGAATAGTGTGGGGATTCGACTCCACGTGCAAACATATACGGAATTACCCATAATTTACAAGCACAAACCAAAAAGAAACACAATATAGAGAATTAACATGGTTCGGTAGAACAACGAGTCTACTTACGTCTATAGATGAGAGAACAATCCATTATAAACTAAGATTATATATCTGAGACAATCACAAAACACCCAAAATTGATACTAATACTTAAGTCCTGACTACTCAAAGGTATTTAAGCCTTTGAAGTCATACATATCAACTTCTCCGCTCCTCCAAGTGTCATGAGCCTTATAGCCATACATGTTTGCTATTCCGCTCTACAGCCTTTTTCCAGTCTCTCCTTCTTATCTCTTTGCAAGTGTCCCTTAGGTAAAAGCCCATCCTTTGGACATACAAAGCCAACTCTAGAATTCTCACTAGTTTCCTATTTATAAGCAAAATTTAGAAATCTTAGTCCCCATATAATTAAGAAAACCCTGCATGTATTGAATCTCATAATTGGTATAAATTCCCAAAACTTGGCCTTAATACATGTACAAACCCAATATAAGACACTCCCAACAATATCTACCTTGACTTGACTTGAATTTTGCAAATCATCCTAAAAATAACCAATGTCGATGTTGATTCTATCACTTGAAACCCACCACACTCAAAACTAGTATGGCCCACACCTCCAAACCGATATGCCCTCCAAAGTTTACTACTTTGTCGACTATTGTGTCTTCATCTATCATCCCGCGCATGTACAGCCATAAATAGCGACGTATATGTACATATATATGGGGAGGGACTCATTTACAGTAAGTGTAAGAAATTTTATTTTTACACACCTTTATAACTTTTTGTTCACTTAGAAAACCCATCATTAGATTGTATGCTCTTTTTAATTATCCCTTTATGCTAGTAAAATTTAAGTTATTAGAGATTGAGAGTTACGTTGTCCATACTTTCGATTTCTAATTAAGTTGAAATTTTACAAGCATAAGATGAATATCTAATCTAACAATGGGTGTTGTGAAAAGCAAGTAAGATATACAAAAAGTTATGAAAATGTGTGAGAATAAAATTTCTACACCAACTATAAATGGATCCCTCTCCTATATGTATATATTTTGTAATAATCCCCCCCCCCCCCCTCTCTCTGGTAATTAGGCTGCGTTGTCTCCTTCAAATTGATTCTAGGAATTCACTGTAAACATAAAATCAATCATAAGCATAACCATGAACCATATGTGAATATAAAATATCAACATGATTCAAGATTCAAGAAAGATGCGAAACTTACCTGTTTGCTCCATGGTTGATTGATCTCAATGAAGCAGTAGTTGTAATCTTGAAGAAAACGTGTTAGTGGCAAGTCTTCCTCTCTGTACCCACTCTCTGTATGACGAAATTTTATGGAAAACAGTCTGATGGTGGGAAGAGAAGGGACTTAGCCTCTATAAATATTAAAACCCTAGTCACATTGGGCCCCTCCATAAAAAATTCAATTGAATAACGAGGCCCACACTAAATATCGTCGAACCACATTAATTCAATAGGTGCACACTAGCCCATGTATGATAGATCACAACTTTATTGGGCTTACCATGTTCGTTTCATCTAGACTTGGGTCTAACCTGTGTTTTAGAAAAAATAACCATAATTAATATTAGCTCAATTTAGAATAGTCTAACATTCTCCCACTTGCGCAAACATTAATTGTAGTATTGAACAAATTATAAAAAAAAAATTTAGAAAATGACTCTCGAGTTAGAACATAGAAATAACTATAGAGGCCACAATTTTAAAATACCAAGTAGGATGAGAAACAACACCTAAAACAATCTAGTCCAACAAGGCTATCAATATCGAAACAAGATAGTCATTACATTATTAGTCCATGCAAGACCACTCATGATTACAAATACTAATAATCTTATCGACATAGATCAAATATGGTAGTGTGGTGGGAAAAAGCATTCCGTATGTGATCTCATAACAGTGCTAATCTTCAATCAGTCCTCAAATTCTATTTAACTGTATGTCGAATCAATAAGCAAGAGAATTCCTATGGTTTTTAATGAAACTAGCATGTCTTGCATAACTGTCTTGAGATAACTTTATGGTGCAAACACAAGACACATCCCAAATTACTTAAGTTACACCAAATTTAAGACTATTAATAAAACTGAATCATGAATACATTTATCCATATGATATACAAGCATAAAAAAATATACTCATGCATAAATGACATCAAAGCCAATCACTGAATACTAAAAGTGTCTCAACACATAAGATCTGCCAAATAATGTAAAGAAAACAACTACCACTAACCAAGTATATCAAATGACCCAATTACACCCATGTCAAAAACATGTCTACTAAAAGTAATAGGCCTGAGTCCCTTGGTCAAGGGGTCTGCCATCATCTTTTCTGTATCAATGTGCTCAATGATGATGTCACATTTTCTTACTAAATCTTTAACTGACAGATACTTAATCTCAATATGCTTAGACCCACTAGAACTTTTATTATTCTTAGAAAAGCACACGGCTGCACTATTGTCACAAAATTTTTTCAGTGGTCTAGTAATGGAATCAATCACCTTAAGTTTTGTAATGAAATTCCTTAGCCAAACAGCTTAGGTTGTAGCTCCAAAACAAGTCACAAACTCAACATGCATAGTGGAAGAAACTGTAAGAGTTTGCTTGACACTCTTCCATGAAATAGCTTCTCCAGATAGCATAAAAATATATCCTAAAATAGACTTCATGTCATCCACACATTCAGTAAAATCTAAATCTAAATAACCAATAATCTCAAGATTCTCCACTCTTCTGTATACAAGCATATAATTTTTCGTTATTTGCAAATACCTCATGACTTTCTTTGCAACCACCCAATGGTCCATGTCAGGGTTAGAAAGATATTTACTAAGAACTCCCACAGCAAAAGCAATATTCGTCCTAGTACACACCTGAGTATACATAAGACTCCCAACTGCACTAGCATAAGGAACTTTTTGCATAGTTTTTGCTTCCAAATCATTCTTTGGACATTGACTTTTACTGAATTTGTCACATTTGGTAACAGGAACATTACCAGGTCTACAGTTCTGTATACTAAAACTCTCAAGTACACGATTGATACACCCTTTTTGAGAAAGCCCCAACTCACCACGAGATCTATCACGAATGATCTCAATACCTAAAATAAATGAGGCCTCTCCAAGATTTTTCATATCAAATGATTTAAACAATAGAGTCTTAGTCTCATGCAAAAGACTTAGGTCACTGTTGGCGAGTAGGATATCATCAACGTAAAGAACAAGGAAAATAAATTTTCTTCCACTAACCTTGAGATATATGCACTGATCAACCTTATTTTTCCCAATGCCCAAAGAAATGACAATCTCATCAAACTTCAAATACCATTGATGCGAGGCTTGCTTCAAACCATAAATGGATTTCTTCAACTTATATACCATGTGCTCATTACCCTCTTCCTTGAAGCCTTTAGGTTGCTCCATGTAAATCTCCTCATTTAGGCCACCATTCAGAAAGGCAGTCTTAACATCCATCTGATGAAACTCTAAATTATAATAAGCCACCAAAGCCATGACAATTCTGAATGAATCCTTAGATGAAACTGGAGAGAATGTATCATTATAATCAACGCCTTCTCTCTAAGTAAACCCCTTTACAACCAATCTGGCATTGAAACGCTTAACCTGCCCTTTAGAGTTGTTCTTGGTCTTGAACACCTACTTGCAACCAATAGGCTTACAGCCAACTGGAAGATCAACGAGCTCCCATACTCCATTATGCATCATAGAACGTATCTCATCTGTCATAGCATCCACTCACATGCTAGACTGGGGACTCGAAATTGCACCAGCATAGGTCACTGGATTAACCACAGGACTTATATCATAGTCACTCTCACCAAGGTAGACAACAAACTCATCAGATATGGCAAGTCTCCTCTGTCTCACTGATCTCCTCACAAGTACCTCTGGAATAGGCTCAACAGGATCAGGAGCATCAATAGTCATCGGAGCATTAATCCCCAACTACTCCTGATCAACTCCATACACAGGTGTAAGCAAAACAAAAGTTTGGATATTAGGCAAGAGGATAGGCACTACCTCACTTTGCCTATCCACATCATGATGGCGTGAGGTCTCCAAATCAGCTATATCATGCTCCAAGAACTTAACTGTCTGAGACTTAATAATCATAGCACCCAGTGTAGGACAGTAGAACCTATGTCCCTTAGAATAATCTGGATACCCAATGAAGAAACGAGTGGTTCTGGGGTCGGTTTTCCTCTCAGAAGGGTTATATATCCTAACAACTGTCGGACAAACCCAAACACGAAGATGGTTAAGGCTAGGCTTTCTACTAGTCCACAATTCAAAAGGTGTTTTAAGAACAGACTTGCTAGGAACCCTATTGAGAATGTACAAGGCAGACTTAATGGCATCACCCCAAAGGTATGTAGGCAAATTACTCCTACTCATCATACTCCTCATCATGTCTTTAAGGGTGCGATTATGCCTTTCGGCCACACCATTCTGTTCAGGACTACCTGACATGGTATATTGGGTAACAATCCCACATTCTTGCAAGTATTTGGCAAACAATCCTATATGCTGTCCAATGACATCATGTCTGCCATAATACTCACCCCCACGGTCAGACCTAACAAACTTAATCTTTTTGGTCAATTGATTCTCAACCTCTGTTTTAAAAATTTTTAACTTTTCAAGTGCATCAAATTTCTCTTTAATTAGGTAAACATAACCATAACGAGAGAAATCATCAATAAAGGTCAGAAAATATTTATTTTCACAAAAAGTAGAGGAATAATGTCCACTAATAACAGTGTGTATGACTTCTAAAAGGTCACCACTCCGTGTTGCACTTTTCTTCTTGGTCTTGGTCAATTTTTCACGAATACAGTCAATACAACTGTCTAAGTCTCCAAAATCAAGAGGTATAAGAACGTCATCTTTAATTAACCTTTGAATTCTTTCTTTAGAAATGTGACCTAGACACTTATGCCATAACATGAAAGACTGATCTTTAATTCTAGGTCTCTTGGATACACTATTTTCAACATGGAAGGAGGCATACTCATTGTTCTGTTCCAATTTCAACATGTATAATCCATGAAATAAAAAACCATGGCCAACAATTTTGGAATTATAAAATAAATCAATCATGCTATTTTGAAATTGAAAACTATATCCAAATTTGTCCAAAGAAGAAATAGAAATCAAATTCTGTTTAAAAGACGGTACATAAGCAGTGTTTTCCAAAACAAGTTAAAACCAGTTTCTAAATTTAAAATGACATCTCCTATGAACTCGACCCTAACTATGCTATCATCTCCAACTCTAAGCTTGGCTTCACTCTCACTTGGCCTCCGCTTACTTCTGAATCCCTGCAAAGATATGGCAACATGAACAGCTGCACCACTGTCAAACCATCAAGAATTTGATGGGACACTAACGAAATTAGATTCAAAGCAAGTTAAGGCAAGTAAGTTACCTCCTTCCTGTTTCTTCTTTTTTTTTTCTAACCAGGACTTGTACCTATGGCAATCTTTCTTTATGTGGCCCTCTTTCCTACAGAAAAAACACTTGATGGCCTTATTAATTGTAGCATTAGGACCTAAAGGATTGTGGGTCTGACTATGACTTTTACCATGTCCTTTATTATCCTGACTTTTATGAGAAGTGTTGGCACTAGATCTTTTATGGTTTTTTCGATTCCCATGACCCTACCCAGGTGTGATTTTAGTATGAAGAACAAGTAAGGCAGACCTAGTTTTCTCTCTCTTGAGCTTATCCTCCTCTAAAACACATTTGGCAATGAGGTCATTCACTGTCCAAGACTCATTTTGGGTGTTATAGGCGGTCTTTATCTGACTAAACTCTGGTGGAATAGTATTAAGAGCATGATGAACAATAAAATCATTAGGGAGAGTTATATTCAGATCTTTAAGTTTGGATTGGAGAAAAACAAGTTTCAAAACATATTCCCTTACCCCACTTTGGCTATCATACCTTAAACTCGTGAGTTCATTCATCAGGGATTCAGTCTCAACCTTACTAGATACTTAAAATCTCTGTCCTATAGCCTCAAATAACACTTCGGCATTATTGGTCTCAGGCAAACCCATCAATAGATGCGCAGGAATGGATCTCTTGATAGCTATGAGACTGAGTCGGTTAGATCTGTTGCACTTGGCATATAACTCCTTCTCCGAAGCAATATTAGTATCAGTGAGTGCAGCGGGTTCAAGTTCTCTCAAGGCTAAATCCAAATCAATAATACCCAAAGCAAATTTTATATCCTGCTTCCACTTCTTAAAATTCGAACCATTCAATAGCATAACGGTGGTGTTATTGTTGTTAACTGCAAAAGAAACTGTCATGGCAACAACCAAAAGAAGGCAATATATCAGCAAGATAAGGGCAATAATTTTACCAAGCATGAATAATATGGATACCCCGGTGTATCATTGCTGTCTCCCATTTGGGTAGAGAGTACAACATGCTATGAGGCCCATTTTCGCTAACCATTATATGAGATCGCCTAAATATTAGAAAAAATAGTCCCATTTGAGCAGACAAATTTTCAAAACTAGGCACTCTCAGATCAGTTGCTGAATTACTTCCTTGTCATTAAGGCACACAATAACCCCCTTTGGGTAGACGATTGTATACAGTAACACAATGGATACAGTCATATACCATATGCAAGAAAATCAGATCTAATGAATGTACCCCTTTGGGCAGTAGCACCCTTTTCAATCCGAAATTCTTATCATGACATCACTTTATGTAAAAATTGCCCTACAACACATCTAGCATGCCAATATACCTATGATCACATATATATTGCCTAAACCATGTATTAAAATCATTTATTGCAATTTTCAACATGAAATGACGATTTTAGGCACCTAAAAGGACCTATGGGAGAGAGTATAATTTTTACGAATCTAACTAGGGAGAGTACACACTACCCATAGATTCAGAAGTTGAAAAATATTTGTCCCTGAAAAACCAGTGAAAAATAATGCACGGTTTTCTAGAAATGACCTAATTTAGCATAAAAACGATTTTAATAAATACCAAAAGTTGTCCAAAAAATACAAAAAAATAATTTATGGAATCCTTTCTCTGTGAGGATTAATCTGAAAATTTGCAAGACCCCGGATGATGGCCCACAAGCCCACATGTGCTTGGCCTGCGCGTGGGGAAGTTTCGGCGGGTAGTGGCTTTGTCCCTGACCTTGGGCAGGTTTGACCCAACCCAATTCTCTGGTTTTTGACCCGGTTTCTGGAAAAAAATGGTCTAGCTTAGTTTTCTTCGCTAAATCCAACATTTTAGGCATGATTTGTGCAATTTAACCACATAAACAAGCTATCTAGACATCAAGGATCACGTTTATGATAGTTTCAAGGGATAAAACATAAGATTTACTGGGTTTCCAAGAACCTTAGTTTCGGCTATGGCAGCTAGGGTTTCAAAACTTAATTTTTTCTAGCATAAATTTGTATAAAAAATTTCGTATGCATCCTAGAAGCGATAATATGTAATCTAATACAAAGATATACATAAAACTATAACATTTTGAATGATTTTATCAAAAACTCAAGTTTTGACCCAAAACTTCAAAACCTTATATCTATCTCTACAAATCAAGTTAAGTTACGATCTTTATAGCATAACGTTCGTTGTTCCGAGATGAATGAAAGCCCTCTAAAAGAATTTAAAAAAGGATCATTGTATTGTCCGGATTAAATCGCACAAGTTCCGAATTTAACAACTCATAATCGAGTTTAATAGCTTGAAATCACACAATAAGTCCCCAATCCACATATATTAAGCTCTGATACCACATATAAGCATAAAATTAATCATAAGCATGACCATGAACCATATGTGAATATAGGAATATCAACATGATTCAAGATTCAAGAAGGATGCGAAACTTACTTGTTTGCTCCATGGTTAATTGACCTCAATGAAGCAACGGTTGTAATCCTGAAGAACACACGTTAGTGGCAAATCTTCCTCTCTGTATCCACTCTCTGTATGATGGAAGTTTACGGAAAAAAATTTGATGGTGGGAAGAGAGGTGACTTAACATCTATAAATATTAAAACCCTAGTCACATTGGGCCCCTCCATAAAGGCTCAATTGACTAACCAGGTTCACACTAAATATCGTCAAGCCACATTAATTCAATAGGTGTACACTAGCCTATGCATGATAGATCACAATCTTATTAGGCTTATCAGGTTCGTCTCATCTAGACCTGAGTCCAACCGGTGTTTTAGAAAAAATAATCATAATTAATATTAACTCAATTTAAAATAGCCTAACATTCACTTCTTCATATCTCTCTCGCACCTGGGTTGCATGTAACAACCATTCTTTGAACTCTCTTCAATTTCTCCAATAACTTTGAGATCTTCCAAACTTCGAAGAAACAGCAATTTTGGGTCCAACTTTTCAAAACAAAAAAAAAAAAAAAAAAAAAAAACAAAAAACAAAATTCAAACAGCAGCGCTATAGGTAGCTCGAGCTTTCTTTCTTTTGACTTCCTCAAACCATCTTGTGAATTTCGAGTCCTTCAATGCCGTTACTCAGCCCTTCGCCTTTGAATCTACGCACCTTTTAATTGTGTCCAGACACCAAATAAATCGATCCATCCTCAGTTCCCAATTGAATACTCGAAAATATGGCAATTGAGATGTGCCCAGAAAGTCCGAGCCCTGGGACAAGTCCTCGAATCTCATTCTCTCATGATCTTCACCATCGAAATGATGTTTTAATTGAAAACTATCCATGTCGGTCTGGCTCATCACTGCTAGACTGGAACTATGACTTCAATTTCTGCGTCGGCGATGGCATTGAAAACGAGCCTTGCTCAGCTGATGAGCTTTTCTCCGACGGCATAATTCGGCCTCTACAGATTCAAGAAAGGTTTGTAGCTTCAAAACCCATTTCTATATCAAAACCCAAAGCTGTTGCTTCTCTTCCACTTCCTACATCTAGCAGGTTGAAGCTTCCAAACAAGAAGGTCTTAGGGAGATCTTAGCGACAAGCTTTGAAAATGAACCGAAGCCTCAATCCAAGTCCTTTTGGCGGATCAAGAGGAGTAGTAGTCTTCATTGTGATGATAACAATTACAAGAAGAGCTCATTTTGGTCATTGCCACTTCTTCTGCGAAGCAACTCAACTGGGTCAGTGCCGAATTCCAAACTAGTTTTAAAAGATAGTCACCAGCAGAATTGACATAGAAAACAAAAAAATTTCACAGCAGCATCATCAACGTCATCAGCATCTCCTGCTGGTTTTAATATGTATTCATTCTCACAAAAGCCTCCGCTGAAGAAGAAGTACGGAGGGTATTATGTTAATGGTGTTCGGATTAGCCCGGTACTCAACGTTCCAAATGGTTACATTTCTAGAGGAACTACTAATCTCTTTGGTTTGGGTTCTTTGTTTCGCAATGGAAAGGATACGAAGAAGAACAAGAAATGATCTTACACTTGGTTTAGCAATTACTTGGGTTATGATCTTGATTTTGGCCTATACAGTGTTCTTTTGAGTAGGAGATTAAGAATTATTGGAGCAAACTTAGATAAGAGAATATAGTTGGATACTACAAAGACAATGAATCAGAGGATGGGATCTTGGAAGGGTCAAGTATATCAACATGTTACAGGCTTAGGGGACAAAACAACAGGTACACTTCTGTCATGGCTGTCTCCATTCTTTCCTCCTCCTATCTCTCTCCATTATACGGGGTTGCTTTTATCTATTTTTGAGATTGCCTTTTGGCCTTTGTTTATATGTAAATCCTCCATATAATATTGATTTGGTTGTTTCTTTCCCTAGCCACAAGAGTTGCTTTATCTCTATATTTGCTTTTTGTTTGTTCCACTGCGATTAAGATAAAAATGGTGAGTTTGGAGAAGAAAGTTCTTTACATCCTATAATTTTTTTGTTGGTGTTAGATTTAGACTTTCAACGGGTCTGTATGGGCCTAGGAAAGTTGGTTTGATGGTGGGTTCAAGTGATGTGTTCAGCATCGGCAGCCGATTGTGCAACAGTAGCGACATATGCTAGAGGCCGGCCCTATTTCATGGTACCCTACTTTTTCTTTTCCTTTTTTTTTTGCGCATACTTTTCTGCATGTCCAGAAGCCACTGTTATTTGCAGTTGGACAGCTAAAATTTGTATTTACAGAACCATTAATTGTTGTTACTGTTCAGTACTATATGGTTGAATCTAGCCGTGTTATTATCCAGTGCTGGTTATTGTTAATCGAGCTAGGGTGCTGGGAGAGGTAAGATTGGCTGCGACGGACCTATTATTAATTTGGTAATATTTACGTAAAGTAGCTGCTGCTCTAAGATTTTAACCTTGTGTTCTCACGCTTGGCAACCTTTGCTTTTCGTAATTTTGAGGTTAAAAAGTCCCAAACTCACAAGAACAAGAAAACAAGAAGCCAAGGGTTAATAATTGAGTGAGTTGAAATAGCACATGTACAGGGAATTGAACTAGTTGTCTATTATTGGTGAGTCAAGAGTGTCTGAAAGGTTAATTCAATTTGCACAGATCATTTCTTTAGAAGATTAGACTTATTTCTCTGACACTATATATAGGAAACTAGAAAAGTTATAACCACACAAGTAGTTCTGATTTTATTTGGTTTCTCTCTTTTTTCCAAGTTATTGTAAATTCATGTTTGGCAATTCATTGTCAGGCCTCGTACTTCTTCTAATAACCACGTTATTGCATACTTCTCCATGGGAGCATACCTTCAATTCATTGAGGAAAATGGTAGCATCACTAGCGACGAATGTGCGACAGTGGCACTGGATGCTAGTCACACCTCAATACTACTGGTGGTCCTCAACTGAAGTGGCTAGTAGCCACTGGTGACTTTTGTGCAGGAGCAAGCGATGCTAGCACTCCTCATTCATTGATGGATCTCTGGTATTGAAAATTTAGTACAGTAGTGAGTTTCCATCAGAAAGAAGTTATAACAATAATATTATTTCATTCCAAAACAATCAAACCTATGGACTGTATAAAAAATGAAACGTTACACATGATTCATGCTACATTATTTCACTGCTCAGATAGGACAGTGGTACTGGGGTTCATCTGATCTCACTCTCTGGTTATCCTCATCAGGGAAGGTTCAAGGGTCCTTATTGGAATTTGGAAAGGCCACCTATTTTGCTTCTCTTTTCAGCTGGTTTGTCAGACCTCAATTCAAAAACGTTAACCATGGTTAAAAGAGTAGGAGACAAGGCAAACTCTTGTTGAGGCAGATGTCATGTTGGTATCGTAACCCACTTATTTTCCATTTTATTTTCTGCTCATATATAGTTATCAATTTACAGGGAAGTGACTGTTATTTGGTCAATGCATTGGTTGATCTTAATTAAGCTGCATCATAATAAGATTAGTTGAAGTACAGAAAATGTCAGGAGGAGGAGAAATTCCTATATCTTAGTCTTGTGATCCCATCAAGTGGATCCAAAACAGTGTTCAAGGATAGTCAAAAAAATTATCCACAAGGGATTCAGGCTCTAAATTCTTTGATGTTCACAAATGAATGAGAGAGACAAAATTCATTCATTTATAGTGCATCTTAAACTGATAGTTTCATTCATTTATAATTACGTCATCTATAGAAAAAAAAACATCCGTGTCTGGCCAAATAGGCTTAACGGGTCATGCTCATGCCTTGCTGGGCCGAGTAAGTGGGCCACAAAAGCCATGCACATCCGGTCATCGGGCTTGGGCCGGGCCATCCAGAAAAACCGCAAGACCTTTCTATGCATCACACATGCAGAACAACCTCCTATAAATGAAGTCCATATTAACAAGAACACACATCAGCTATGGGGTCAGCCTTCTTCTGGACATGTGACCGTTAAGGCTCTTAAAAGCAGATATTGTCCATGCTGCTAGATTCAGGGCAGGGTAAAGCTCAGCTATCACATATATTAGTAAGCTGTAGGTATAAATAAGTTCAATGCAATTGAGCATTGGGCTAAAACTATGGTGATCTCATACCAGGCAGCACAACACCC
This sequence comes from Euryodendron excelsum, assembly GCA_033060915.1. Classification (NCBI taxonomy): domain Eukaryota; kingdom Viridiplantae; phylum Streptophyta; class Magnoliopsida; order Ericales; family Pentaphylacaceae; genus Euryodendron; species Euryodendron excelsum. The sequence continues at coordinate 24,202,046 of CM065384.1, read as the reverse complement.
AACTTGCCAATTATTCAAATGCCTCAAGAGTCTAGTCACACAATTGTCATATAACAGGTATGAACTTATCAGCACATCTCAAAGCATGCTCCACAAATTTGTACTAATCTCAGAGTTCTAGTCCTCGTTTAATCCCAACACGATTAATTATGACAAGGAAAAGGTTGTCACATGATGCGAACCCAAATCCAACATCGTTCGAAGCTTGGAGCTCGAGTTTTGATGGCTGTGGTGCAGACCGCTATCCTGCTGAATAGCCTTTCAATGGTACATCACAAAACCAAACCATCTTACAATCTAACATACACCATTGAGCCTAGGTTCAACTCTTTCCCAAGAATTTGAGACCAACCTTGCCTAATTAACGCCTCGTTTGCCTACTAACAATACTAGCACTTTATCATCACCCTGAGAAGCGCCCCAGTGGCAACAGACTTTCCCTACTAAACTGAAAAGATGAAGTATATCAGCATATTACAAGTTGAAATTAGTGAGTCAACAAGTAAACCAGAACCTTCACACAGAGTGCTAATAACAGAGTTGGGGACAGTTTTGCCCTGGTGCAGCTCATGGTGATAATGCAATCCCAATAAAGTATAGCAAGCATAAAGACAAGGTAATTTGCAATTTGAAAGGACAATTTCCTACACAAGATAACTAGTTACCACTTACCATCCAATATAAATAATGCACCTTCCAAATAGCAGCACACATCTGCAAATTGGGAGTACATCACTCTCTTTTGAAATGGAGTGTATACTCTCAGCTGTGAATTGCTAAGAAACTTGATGTACAAAGGGCTTGTCAAGTGTAAGCAAAGGGAAAGAACCCCATAACTGAACGGAGTATGAATGCTGGCTGGTGCTCGAGTTATCTTCCAGCAACATGAATTCAAATAGATGTACTTTTGAACCACAGAAAGTAAGTAGATAGAACAGAGAACATGGTCGTTCAACCTACATCTATTGTGGTTGGCCTTTTAATACTATAAACAAAACCATAAAAACCAGGTAAAATCCTACTCTCTGTATTAGCTGAAATCGACCATTTGTGGGTTCATTGACTCTTTAATACTTATCTGGCTCTCAAAGTTCCTAATTTTAGCTCATATGCATATAAAAGAAAATTATCATATTACATGACAATAATAATCAACAGAAGAGGGGAAGGACCTTATCCCCCTTTCTTCCACTTTGGTAATGAAAAAAACAGGGAACTATATTGACTCAAAAGATATTTTTACACCCGTTAAAATCCTTATGGCAAAAAACAAACTCGATAGGGATGCATAAATGAAGATATCTGTAGAACTTCTGCAGCTCCCCCCTTCTTGGTGCCTAGAAACAAGTAATATTATGAAACTAAGCTCAAGTTTCTTATCATATGCACCATATGATTAGGCCAAAGCATGAAAACAAAGAAAACACCTAAAACTGGAAGAACGAACAACAGCATGAAGGAACCTGTTTAAGTTATTCTCTTCCAGATTTGGACCAACCACATAATGAAGTCAAGAACCTGGAACCACAGCAATATGTTTGGGATATCTTTACAAAATGTTGTGATGAGCATGTGTAACAACATTCTGATTCTGGAATACATAAATATGAAAGGAATGCAACTGAGAAAACAGTAACCGTGTTAATGAGTACGTGCAAACAGCACTTATGCCAGATTTAGAGCTTATCTTCGCATTGCAACAAATGGAATTGATCACCACAAGTATCTGGTAGTCATCTTATTGGTTTTAGCCTTTCGTGTGCTGTTGACAACAATATGATAACAGCATTAAGTATTCCATGCCGAAAACTTGTTACACTGACCACACAGTACTCATGACAGGTAATAGAGAACTCACCCATCTAACTAAACCATGATGATTGCACGTCATATCAATCACAAACTAGATCCAACAAAAATAACAGCACAATTCTAAAAAAGAGAACTAATCCGCAACTCGGGTGTTGCTAGTATAACACAACTCTGTAATCCCATTCCAGCTACTTTTAACAGAGTACAGTCGGGAAATCCTTCCAAGTGATGAAGCAAGTTCTTAGTATTAAAACCAGCTTTAAATTATGACGAAGCTTTGTGTTAAAATTCAAAGATAGCTGCATAACACTAAGAAAGAGAACTAATATGAATCTCCCCTGATGCTTGTATAACACAAACGCGTAACTCCATTCCAGCTGGCGATGAAGCCAGCTCTCAGTTTTAACATCAAATTGAATTGTGATGAATCTTCAATATTAAAATCCAAAGATAATTTTCATAAGTGATGCAAAGATAAAAGAACTAATTTGCATAAGTGATGCAGTCAGTTCTAGTCATAAAAATCCAACTAAAAATTGTGATCACACTACATAAAGCGGTCATTCAGTCATTGAACACACTGGTTTGCTTATGTTGTTTTTAAGCATTGCTCCAAAGGACCAGCACTAACAATTTGATATGCTGAACATCAATTCCTCAGTAGGAAAATCTTTATCTTTACATGCAAATGACAAATTAGGCTTTTGCAGTGAAGTTGTCTCCATCTAATTCATTTATATGATTGAGCAAAGTGCAGAGTGCATTAACATTTTCTTTCTTCCCTCTAGAATCCCACCTGTCCTCTAGTAAACTTATAAAAAAAATTTGAAACTAAAAAGAATAAGGCAATGAGATTAATTGATGGAAGTAGCATCTGAAATAAGTCTAACTAGTACAACACGTCATCAGGAATTTCAACATTAATTCTTATTGAATTCTTAATTTACATAAACTGTGTTATTACCACGCAAGTAAGTCACGTTGCACCAGCATTCAGCATTCAGAATATCAGAACCTTCCAGAAACCATATATGTTTTCATCGCTACCCCTGCACAAAAAATAATACAAAACTCAAGGTTAATAATCTTGATATTCACAACATTCACCAAGAAGCATACAAAGTGGACAAGTAATCAACCAAAATTATAAAAGAAGTGAAACTGTTACCTTTCCTGATTCGGGGAAATCAGGAACTTTGTATGTGTCTAGTGTTATTTCCATCAACCAAAAACCAGGAAAAATCGCCTGCAAAATTTCAAGAAACAGAATGGATCAAAAACAATAATTCACTCTATACATCTAGATATCATTATGACGAGAAGACGGATTGCTGCTCCTGAAATTGAATTGCAAAAGGCGGAAAGAATTGAAATTTTTTCTTACATCTACTTGTTTTTGAACTATCTTAGGCCTCTTCTTCGGCCTTCGAGGTGCACTTTTGCCAGCTATCGCCAGAAAATCTCTCTCAACCTCTTCTCGCGAAAGCGAATTCGAGAACTTAGCCCTCGGGTCCTTCTCTCTCCTTTCCAAACTCTGCTGCGTCGTCATCATCGCCATGGCTAATCCTCTCAGCTGACATGATTTCGCCGTTGCCGTCGCCGTCGCCGTCGGACTCTCTGGAGGCAGTGGTGACGAATTGCAATTGTTCCGCTGCTGCCGCTCTTCGCTCCTCAAATTTGCTATTCCGCCTACGCCACCGCCGCCACCACCGCCGCCACCACCACCAGACTTGTTGGGCTCCTTGCACGCCGCTCTACGAGTCCTCAAATTCCACGGCCGCACCGCTAAATTTGATTCCTCAAGCTCCTTCTCTTCGAGAATCGCGACTTTCATCTTATCGGCGACTCTGAGATCGAGCATGAGCTTCTCGCGGACCACTTCGATTCCGTTGCTGTCGCCGCCGCCAATCGGCTTCAATGGAGACGATTTTTTGAAGCTCTCCGGAACATTAGACAAAGATCTGCGCTTGATCACTTCGGTCGCGGCTCGGCTGGGATTCGAACCACCCAATTCGGCCTCCAAAGCCGATGATCTGCGATCATCTCCGTAGCAGTTGTTGACTTTCATGCATCTGAGGAACCTCTGGTTGCCCCATTTCAAGCGCGGCAATGTGAAGTTGTGAAGAGGCCTCGATCTCTCTGGCGCTGTAGCCATCAACCTATGCTCTCGCTCTCTCTCTCTCTCTCTCTCTCTCTCTCTCTATATATATATATATATAAACTCTGTTTCTCTCTCTAAAAAGATAGGACTCAGAGAGAGAAAAGCTTGAATTTCAGAGCCCAACAGCTCTCTCTCTCTCTACAAACTCAGAGCTTTCTCTCTCTAGTCGCTAACTCTCTTTCTGTGATGACTTGTATTTTGAATGTCTCACATTGTTTGGAGTTTGTTTCAAGGGTTTTCAGAAGCACAGAGAGAGAGGATCAGAAAATTGGCTCTCCGTTTCTGATAATCGCCGGGAAGTATATATAGATGAACGAGAGAGAGAGAGAGAGAGAGAGAGAGAGAGAGAGAGAGAGAGGGAGAGAGGGCAGCTCTAACTTTCTAACGTTCGGGTAGGCTATGGATTTCTATTTCCAAGTGAATTCTTTCTCATTCCAATGCTATTATCTGTTTTTATCTACGATAAGTAAGCAGCCTGTTTGAAACTTTGGAGAAGGAAGGAACCAGAAAATAAAGAAAAAATGTATTTTTTTATTTGTTTAATTTTATAAAAAAAATAAAAGAAAATTAAAAGGAGAGATGGAGAGATTAAATTTTTTTCCTTACTTTTTTTCTTTATTTCTCTTTTAAATAGAATCAAACAGAGAAACGGAAGAAAAAAAAAGATATTCTCTTTCCTTTCCCAATTTCCAAACAAACTTAGAAAAATATCGAATACATTGTATTGCATCTCCATTTTAAAAAAAATAAATAAACACTAAGGGCCTAAGGCCAATTTGCTTTCAGTACTAGAACCTTGTTCTCTTAGTGTTGTATTGGTTGACAAAAACCATTTTCTCTGTTTGGATGCTGGATTCATCAAAAGAAAAATAGAATAAAAAGTAAAATAAAATTATTTATTCATATTTATTTTTTCAAGAATCTAAAAAAATAATTTTTTTTGACAGATACCTATTAATTTTATTCTCATTCTCTTAGCATAATCCATCACAAGAAAAGAATTTAACTTATTTTGCTTCATTTTCTTTTCATATCTTATTTTTTTCTTTTTAGTTCTCTCTACAAATTTAGAATCTAAACATAGTGCTCTCGAATTTAATTGAAGAATCTTATTATTATTTTTTTCTTTTCTATCATCTTTTAAACTATCGACGTTATTCTTTTCTTTTTTCTTTCAATATTTTGTATAATTTAGCAACGTTTAGATACTTTCTTAATGGTTACATGATTATACTCCAATGATTTTGGTAATTTTATAAACACTTCATTTTTGGGAGAAAATATTCTATGCAACGGTGATGTCATGTTATTATTGTTGATGTGATATCACAAGTCAATAAAATATATTCGCGTATATATGTTGTAATGAAATGTCATATCAATTAGTAAGGTAGTGTGCGATAAAATATCTTAACTAACTCTTTAATTTTAGGTGATATGAATAAAAATTATATTTTGGTACATTTCTATTAATTTGTGATATCACATCAACATGATGACGTGACATCATTGTTATACTAAATATTTTCTTTATTTTTAGACTCATTTCATAGAAATTGAATTATTTTTAAAATTATCAGTATTTGAACCGTTGTCCTCCGATCCACAATAGTTCCATATTGCCACTGGGCTCAATCACCAGTTGTACAAATTAGAATTTTGAGTGGTCGAAATTTTACGAGTTACCCTACCCGCCCCGCGCCCCCCCGGGTGGGCGCCCCGGGTTGGTCCAATGGCGCGGCCGCAGGAGGTTAGTGCTTCCAACGGTTTTTTTGTTTTAGGTCTTGGGTTCTAACTCTCCTTCAGGATGGTTTTCAGGGGTGATACTGCAAAATTCATTGTTGCTGCATTGAGAGTAATATGCCTTCCCACGTTACTAGCTACCTCATGCCTTGTTTGAGGTTGGTAGATCGAGTGTATTTGCCAATCTCTGTGGGAGTTTACGAATTAAAAGTAGATTCAAAGGAAGGCCTTAGCTAGGTTTTCGCATGTTATACAATAAAAAATAAAATAATTTACGAATCCATATGGGGAAGACCACAAAAATGTTGAAGAATATTTTTTAAACTATAATTCAGTATCACTAAATTCTCTTAAACTCTAAAAATAACATAGTGGTCTCTTAAATTATTAATTTATATCAATAAAGTGAAATTACATAATAATTTTTCATTCACTTTACCAACAGATTGCTTAATATATTACTAATAGAAGTGTTGATGGATACAAATTGATAGTTCAAGAGGTCAATGTATTACTTTTAGAGTTTTAGAGAACTTAGTGATACTAAGTCATAGTTTATGGAATATTTTTGTAATTAACCCTTATAATTATGAACCTCAATTAAACAAAGAGAGGAAATAAAAATATCTTTTAACTGTCCCAAAAAAAATATGGAACTATCAAAATTTCTAACCGTTGCTAAATTTTTAGGGGTAATTAAATATTAACTCATTATAGTTTGAATAAAAATTAAATGACCCTCTCGTGGTTTAAAGGTAAACACATAGCTCCCTTATGGGTTGGACTAAATCATAAAATGGATAAAAATCGTTATAGTTAATGGTGAATCTGTGAATCTGTGATTCTGTTACTTGAGTATTTTTTTCATTTTATCTCTTCAAAATAGAACATCAAAAAGACAATTTTACATTTTTTTATGTCAAAATAAAGAATTATCCTTCGCAGTGGTATTTTTGTCATTTTATCAAATCAGTCATGATTTCATCAAAAGATGGCAGCGGGCTGAGTTTGGCTAAATGCCACCCCGCCCCTAATAGACTCCATCTCATATTCTATCTCAAATTCGTGATGAGTTGAATCTCTTCACCCCACCCCCGTTGCACTTAAATTAATTGGGGTTCCGGTTGAAACGGATTTAACCCATATAAAATTTTAAAACAAAAATAAATTTCTAAAAAAATAAAAATAGTGCAAACTATACTACCTCTAATATAATATTATATTAAGAAAGAAATAGTCTAAAATCTAACACTAAAAAGTTAACATTAGAATTCAAATATTTACTCATATACTAAGGTTATTTTGTGTAGCTAAATATAATACAATTACTTAGGTATTTCATAATATAATTAGAGCGAGTTTGAGGTGGAGTGACCTAAACCTTAGTTCGTCCCAAACTAATATCAAGTTTAGCTTTCTTCTTCATATACTGCCCCTAACTAATTTGTTCATACTTCAAACCCTTCTTATTAGGGGCGGGGTGAAGCAAGATTTGAATTTTTCGGCTCCAATTGTTATCCCTAATTTAATCCACTTTGTAGATAAGTCCAAATCATATGAAAGTTATGTACTCACTTTTGCACACAGAAGTCATTTAATTTTTATTCAAACCTTAAGGAAGTAAAATATAATTATCTCTAAATTTTGCAAATGAGAGAGGTACGTGTCATTAAAAATTTCTCCAATGAAGCCCAAATTTAGTAGTAATTATTTCGTATTTTGAGCAAATACTATAGCCTGACGATAGCGAGCAAGATTCACCTTTAAACTATATTAAATGTCTCAACTCACTTTGTCTTCCTCAACATCTTTTATATCAGCGTATAAGCTATCTCATTCACGAATTTAATGATTTTACTATCTTTTTTCTTTTGTCTTGGGTAAAAAATTCAAAAGTATAACCTAAAAGCTTAAAAAAAATGGTAGCCAATTAAATTTAATTTAAAAAACTAGAAAATAAGATGATCCAAATGAGTAAGTCCTTTTTACTGCAGTCTTTTTTTTGGGGGGTGAGTTTCAAAGCACTAAGATTACATAAACTTCCAGCTTTGGTCTTACAAATTACAATGATTTTGTAGGAACTATTATTTTCTTTTCTATTTAACTATTTAATTGTCCTTTGCCTTTCTTTTTTAAGTGGAGTAACAGTTAGGTATTGGGTCAGCTATACATCATTATGGTCCAACAACTTTGGTAATTTCATAGATAATTCGTCTTTGGACTTTTATTTATACAATTGAGATTTTCCATTGCCAAAATTTTAAAATGATAGAAGTGTAACTATGCATATATAGAAGACAAAGCCATTGAATAATCATAATTATCCTTCGTAACTAAATAAAGGTTTCAATCATCTCATCAAAATATACATGTGCATATGTATATATACACACGTCTTTAATTGTCCGAGAGCCATTCTACGCCTTCGTTTGAATGTAACCTTTTAGTAGCTTTTAGTTTCGAGTTTCCTTTTATGTCCTACCAAACATAACGTAGAAGACCGCACCAAGTGTACAAACAAGTGGATACAGCTTCCAGGCTAGGGTACGACTTGAGCTAATCTAGGACATAGTTTTCATTGGGCTGGACAGCCTAAACTTGGGCATTCTTGGATTAACCATCACATCCATCTCTCTCTCTCTCTCTCTCTCTCTCCCCAATGGTGGTGGGTTGAGGAAGGCCGAGGAAAAGTAAGCTTAGCAAATTATGCCTATAGCTTGGCTCACTTCGGATCTGGCTCTAACTTGGGGTCTGGGGATTGCTATCCACCCCACCTGCATTAATTAATTATTTAATGTACTAAAGAGCCCCCCCTGCTATTCTTTAAAATTTCTTCGGATACTTCCGTTCCTACAAAATGTGCAAGTGGTTCTGCGGCTACCTCAAGTCTAAACCTTATAGGCTCAGTTATATCAAGAAGGTTTAGCCTTATATACTCTCACACCCCCCCCCCCCCCACCCCCCCCCCCCACCCCCACACCCCTTGTAAAAATAACAATAATACCCCCAAAATATTTTACACAATCAAATTTTATTAAATAATAATATCTTATTATTAGAAAAAAAAACAAAAATTACCCCCAAAAAATATAAAAATTTTTTAAATTTTTTTTAACAAAGAAACATATTAAATATTAAATACAATAGGGAGACAAAAAAAACTCCAAATATTTTTTTTAAAACAAAACAACAATGTAAATCCTAACATAAAAAGTAGTTTAATGCCCCCCCCCCCCCCCCCCCCCCCCCCCCCCACCCCCCCCCCCCCCCCCCCCCCCCCCCCCCTTTTTATCGACCCCCCCCAATTTGGGTGAGTTCCTCACCCCCCCCCCCCCATAATTGCATTAAACCCCTTTTTGTGTTAGGATTTACATTATTGTTTTGTTTTAAAAAAAAATATTTTGGGGTTTTTATTGTCCCCCCCCCCCCCCCCCCCCCCCCCCCCCCCCCCCCCCCCCCCCCCCCCCCCCCCTTTTACCCCCCCCCCCCCCCCCCCCCCCCCCCCCCCCCCCCCCCCCCCCTAATAATAAGATATTATTGTTTAATAAAATTTGATTGTGTAAATTATTTTGTTGGTGTTATTGTTATTTTTACAAAGAGTGTGTGTGTGTGTGTGAGAGAGAGAGAGTGTAAAAATGGCATAAATGTCTTTTACATAGTCAACCCCCCCCCCCCCCCCCCCCCCCCCATGAAATGAACCCCCCCCCCCCCCCCTACAGAGAGTCTAGTTTCCTATTTTTTAAATCAAGAGGGCCTGATTGTCGATATTCCAAACCACAAAAAATTTGGCTGAAATTAACCCCCCCCCCCCCCCCCCCCCCCCCCCCACATCTCGGCCCACCCCCCCCATGTTTAGGAATGTTTTCCTTTACAAACAGTAATCCAGACAAAATCTATTGTATTCTCTGATTTTCTCCTCCCCCCCCCCACCCCCACATATTCCCCCCCCCCCCCCCCCATCCTTCTTTACTTAATTTTGTTTTCCCCCCCCCTCCCCCCCATTTCCCAGTGATTTCTTCTTCGGTTTTATCCCCCCCCCCCCCCATTTTCGAAGGGAAGAGAGCCCCCCCCCCGAAAATGAAGGTCCAAAAGATGGAAAAAAAAAAAAGAGAGAGAGAGAGAGAGAAAAAACCCTCCCCCCCCCCCCCCCCCCCCACTAAAAGCACCCCCCCCCCCCCCCCCCCCCCCCCACAGAAAGGGTCCCCCCCCCCCCCCCCCCCCCCCGGCCCCCCCCCCCCCCCCCCCCCCACACACCCTTCCCCCCTGCAGCACCACCAATGGGGTTGGCTCTCCTTTCGCTAAAATCCCCGCAACCAAAATCAGGGCAAGACTCGATGGCTTGGTTTTGAGATCCTCATTAGTTATTAGAGTCTAATTAAGACCCTAGAAACAAAACTCAATCAGCTTGCCCAAATGAATTAAGGTATAAGAAAACGTCAAGGTACAAAGTGAATGTACCAAGGAAACGAGCCCCCCCTGCCCCCCCCCCCCCCCATGATCCAAGCCAACCAGCAGTCTCTGAAGCTGGATGTCTCAAGTTCAGGAGCCGCCCCCCCCCCCCCCCCCCCCCCCCCCCCCCCCCCCCCCATTTAGAAGCCCCCTTAATAGTGATTCGTCCCCCCCCCCCCCCCCCCAGCAGATAGGATGGTAATTTGTCTCTTTGGTACCACATTACGACTGGGGAAAAAATCTTTCAGTTTCTGTACAAGTATTTACATGCAATCTCATCCACCTTTCATTCATCTGATGTCGGGCAGTCAGAATTCCTCGCCTCAGTTTTGATCACCCCCCCCCCCCCGATCCACCCCCCCCCACTTGTGATACAACCAGTGGAAGCCCCCATGCCCCCCCGTTCACCCCCCCCCCCCCCCCCCCCCCCCCCCCCCCCCCCCCCCCCCCCCCCCCCCCCCATAAAAAGAAGCCCCCCCCCCCCCCCCCCCCCCCCCCCCCCCCCCCCCCCCTTATGTTATTCACTCAAAATAGAATGTCGTGATGCAGGATTGCCCAACAATCCATAGTAGAGCACACAAATGTACTATCCACAGATTCCACACCAACACACAAACACACGCACCCCCCCCCCCCCCCCCCCCCCCCCCCCCCCCCCTCCCCCCCCCCCCCCCCCCCCCCCCCCCCCCCCCTGACAACGATCCCTGTAATCCTCTGGTAGCTCCTCAGTAGCCAGCAAAGCATCAAGCATACCGAAGTAAACCTGACAAGGTATAATACTTTTAGAATTACTGTAAACAGAAGATTTCTCTCTCAATAGGTAAACAATCCATGATGAAGACTGGAACAAGTTAGCTGCAGTGCTAAATCACTGGTGCCTTGTTTTTTTTTTGGTTAGAGGGAGGGCAGTTACTGTGAAAGGCCAAGCAGAATGAGAAAAAGATGACTTTTTCTTTTACAAGTTCTAAGGTAGTGCAGTGCTTTGATAGAGTGGATTTCAGCTGTAACAATACAATGTTAGGTGCTTAGATAGTTCCTTGATATATGTCATAAGGCAGGTGAGCAGTCAGGATCTAGCTCAGGCAAGGGATAATGATATGTGATCCCTAAGGGATAAAGTTAATATGTATTGGGCTGTCTATACATATTGTTGTAAAATATGAATTATAGTTCTGAGAGAGTGGTCAAACATTGACAAAGAGTTGAAGCAACAGTGTCCACAAATGGGCTTTGGCTTTGTGCCACCGAGGTAACCTATCGAGTCTCTGCTTACAGGAGATTACCAGCTGAAAGGTGTAATGTGAGGAAACATCTCTACTTGAGTTATATAAACTTTTAGAAAAAACCTATAATAGGGTCCCAAAAATAATATAGTAGGTTTTATTTGAGCCACAAATAAATCTATTGACATAAGATGTTTGATCGAGTTATAACTGTATTAACAACCAGAGAAGAAACAAGGGAATTCTCATCTACTGTGTATTGGGTATCAGTATTCAGCCCTCATCTTTTTGCCTTAATTATTGATCACATTCAAGATGAGGGTCCATGGTGTATGCTATTTGACTATGATATTATTCCAAAATAATGAAAGAATATTAGGGTTAATGATTCAGGAATATTAGGGTTAATGATTCAGGATGATAGCCACCTGATTCGGAGCCATTTAGGGGACGTTAACTTTTTCATACATGTACTGCCTCACAGAAACATTATTTTTGTGCTAACAGAAAGCTACAGAGGAGTACTACGATGTCAAGGTTTTTTTTTTATATATATTATTTATGCTTTTTTGAATTTGGGAAGGCTCTCAAAATTGCAGTCAAAACTAAAAAATCGACACTTTGTTAACTTTGACAGTTCAACTCGTATTAATCTAGAAGTACTAGGACACGGTCTAAACGACTTTTATGATGTATTTTGCTTTTTTAATATTCTGTTAGAATCAGATTTTGGCGAATTAGAGCCTTAGAGGAAGCAATCACCCTACTTCCATTTGGATCAGTCAGCACCAGAGCATTTCTTTATTCCTCTATGGAATAAATCGGGTGTATGGTCATGATTAGTTCTCAATACAGAAGGCAGTGACGGGAAGAAGAGATTGAAGAAACTAATCTAACCGGCAAGCAGTCCTAATTGTAGCCCTTCAAGGTTACGTTAAAATTGAAATTCCAGGATGGTGTCATGGGTGCTGAAAATCTGGATACTAGGATGGACCAGTTGGAGATACATTTCACTATCTGAGGGTATATGAATGAACAGAGGTGAAGTTTTCTAGCCATGCTCTTACATGGTAGGATTCATAGATAAAGTGGTACGACATCTCTACAGTGAACTAGACAAAATTTAAGAGTCTGATCAAGAATCAATTTTATCCTATCGAGCAAGAAGAAGATTGCTGGATTAAGTGGCAGAACCTGCAACAGAGGTACGAACATTCTGTGCAGGAATATACTGCTGAATTTCATAAGCAGGCTATTGGTCTAGGATTTTCATTATGAACATGAAGTCCTGCTGAAATACATCGATGGACTACGCAAGCACATTTGAAAGGAACTGCAGCTATTCAGAGTTAGTACCTATAATGAAGGCAGTGTGAACGCAACTGCGATCCAAGAGAAAAGTAAAAAGTTGACAAGAAAGACAATAAATAGGAAGGTAAAGGGAAATCTAATGAAGAATTAGGCAAATCATAGGAGAAGGGAAAGAAGCTAACACTGCACGGAAACATTAATGCGATCACAATGACAAGAGTGGTCATGTCAAAATAAGTGATAGGTCCTGCATCCAGAATTGCAACTGAGAACAAATCATATCAACTCAGGCAACATGATTAGTGAATGCTCATGGAAAGTTTGCATTGCTCCTCATATGACCTAAGGAGCAAAACGAGAAGGCCATTCTACCAACCATAAAACTTGAGCTCGAAACAACAAACAGAGATGGAGTCAATAGGGCGGCAGCTCGAAGAATTATTCCAAGAAGTTCATGATCTCCCACCCAAATGGAGCAATTGAGCATGAGATTCAGCTAATTTCAGATGCGCCTCTTCCAAATTTGAGTATGTATTGCAACTGAATTTTAGAGAATGAAGAAACAAAACGGCAATTACAAGAGCTTGTGGAGTGAAGGGTTGCCCAACCCAGTTCGTCACATTGTGGTTCACCAGTGGTATGGTTCCTAAAAGGGATGGTGCTGGAGGAAGTGTATTGATTACAGAGCCCTAATCAAAATCACAGTGAGCTGCTACCCCATTTAAGTACAGAGGCCTGACAGCTGCTTATGCACTACTTTATGAGCAATGCCATTTTAGCTGATAATAGAACAGTTAGATGAAGCAAAAGCTTCGTAGTCCATCAACTTTTTCAATATTAAGTGGAAAGTTGAAGCAACTTGTACATTTTTTCGCCCATGGTTCAAAACCATATTGTTCATCAACCTTGACAGATTTTTCCAAGGGTCATCAATTTCAGTATGCATCTCCACAAAAATAAATAAAACGATATCCATTAGCTAACTCAAAAAAATAAAATAATTTCTTACCGCCATATCTCCCATAGATTTGCTACATATTGGACAGATGTAGTTTCTGCAAGCATATGCCTAACAGATGAAGAAGACAGACAAATTGGGTTCAATCACTCCCTCAAAACTTCTTCATGCAATTAAATAGGAAAGAGATGCGAGAGTTAAAAAAAAATGAATTTAGATGATATAATAACAAGGTTGAGAAGAATAGACACCTGAAAACATGCTGAATGCATGTAATGGCCACAAGGTAGACCCCTAACTGTTGCGCTTGATGTGAATAAGAACTCACAGCAGATAGGGCAGTTTGTTTCTAAACTTTTCTCCAGACATTTGTGGTTCACTGACTTCAAGCCCAGACAACAGTTGCATTTCATGCAATGAAAAATATCAACACCAAGACCCTTCCCAAGCCGGCATAAATTGCAAAATGGGCAATGATATACAGTCCTGAAGGAAGAAAATAATTATTATAAGCCAAGGAAATATCTACCATTATCCAGAAAACATTTACAAGGCTAGGTGGGACAGGAGAAACCAAATAAAGTTGATGTACAAACAGTGTTATTTATCATAGTTAGTGTGTGTGTGAAAAAGTAAGATGCATTGATTTCTATTAAGTCACCACTTGACCTAAAGACAGAACAAAGTGCACAACAGGGAAGCACATGCGTGCCACGAGACTCGCATCCAGGACTTCCTGGAACCAGAGCTCCGATATCATGTTAAATCACCACTTAACCTAAAAGCTTAAGCTTTTAAGTAAGGGCCCCAACAATATATCAAGCAAACAATTTTCCAAGTGGGGCATGACTATCGTCAAAGCAAAGGACATTGGGTTTTCACACGACAATAAGCCATATAAGCAAAATCTAAAATTGAAAATTATTGATATCTAAGTTTTATACTATCCCAACACAGTAACTAAGACATGAATTTATCTCCCTGCCACACTTTTCATAAGTAAAAATGTCCATATCCCTTTTAGATGATCAGAACAAAGTCCGTTGAACTCTAGCATTTGGTGTCAGCATATCATGACATCAAGCATGATGCTGGAAGTGGAGCACACCTTGTCACCTTTTGAAGATACACATTCTGAACCGATAGATATTTGTAATCCATATATGAAATTGCAGCCCAAAACATGAAATGGCTATAATGACACTTATATTTGTTATTGCTGGCCCAAAATGCCATAATAGACCACAGAAAATTGTTGTTATATCAATACTGGATAAATATCTGTACACCTTTCGGCTCCTTCGAATTCAGTTTCCATATAGAATAATCCTCAGAGTTCAAGCTGGACCTAGATCAAGGGAAATGATAATCAAAATATTCTTGACCATTCATACCACTTTCAACATTTGGAAAACAAAAGAAAGAGAGAATGCAAAAGGTATTTTGTCATCTACTTTAGACAAGCCTTAACAAAAGTCCAACTACTGCTTCCAGGAAGCTCCATGTAGGGAATATAAATATGAATGTTTTATATACAATCTAGATTAAATACAAAAAAGACTCAACATTAGACAATCCTGATAAAAACAAACATCTAAAAGATCTTTATCCGAGAACCACTGTAAATTTATTGCTCTAGCAGCCTTTGTGTGATTATATACAGATGAGCAGCTTAATGAGTTCAAACTGTTTGTATCACAACCCAATAAAGAAAGAAAGAAAGAAAGGAAGAAAGAAAACCCCTTGAAGCCAGAAAGGAAGTAAAAACACCAATTGAAGCCCGAACAATTGAAGAAATTATTAAGTACTTGACATTCCATTTTAATTAAGAGAGACAACAAAACAAAGAATTCTATCGCTATCAAACATATGAAAATTCCAATTAACTTGTCTACCTCTCGTCATCAAAAAACTTGCATATATTGCAATAGTACTTTGCCATGGAAAGCCCATTGCATGAAGGTGTCGTGCAAATAGGTCCTACTGCTTGAATTTTCAAGCAACGCATACACATCATTTCTGCTGTTGCTTTCCTGCAAAGATTAAATAAAACATCAAGTACAAAGAAGCCTGACCTGAAATTTATGGATGGAATCAGAAAATTACCTTTCCATTGAGTGGTCGCTCACTTTGTCATGGCAGAACCTGCATGTAAACAACTTCCCACAGCAAGCAGCAAGAAGTTTACAGTTTCTCTTGTAGTGCTCACACCCAAAGACTTGTTTCTCTGGATCCTGAAACGATGGTGAGCATCCTGGTACACCTTCAGCATCGAAGGTTTCACCTTCTGCTTGAGTTGACTTCTGCTGAGCAGCTATCCAGCGACTAAAATAAACCATGAAACTGGTTAAGCAGGACTCTCAACCAGGAAAATAAAGCATCATTATAAAGTTTATGACAGAAATGATATACATGTAAATATATGAACTAATTAACAGGGTACTTGTCCAAATTATAGAAGTAACTGCCACTGGATCAAACCTAGTCATAAGATTTTGAACAAGATATGCTTTTCTCCTTGGATCAAGAGTTGAGTCACGATAAACCTTTCTAATCTCTGCCTCCAGTTCATTTTGATTCATGCGAAAAATGTCTTTCCAGCCAGGCTTAAACATCTGATCACTCGGGTCCAAGCTTTCCCGAGAAACCACACCTACAAGTAATGCTGAATGCAGGAATATAATTCAATCAACATGCTAGCCACAAATGATATTGACATGAAAGTCATGAAACACACTACAAGATCAAAACCCTGTAAATGAACATAGAATGACGGTACACCCCTGGCAGCACACAACACTAGAAGCATTGCACAAACCTTTATGAGAACTATTACTTTCTGATGTTTCAGGCTGTAAGGATGATTCTTGAGTTCCTTTCCAGAATTCATTAAGCCACTCATTAAACATTGTGTTTCTGGTTGCCTGCTTCCATGTGTCCATCATTTTGTTCTGCTCATCCTGAGTAAGTGCAGATGTTACCCAAGGTAACATTGATTGGAGCACTTCAGCACCTGTAGTGCCAATAATGCGGCCAACAATTTTATCCTGCTCCTCCAGAGAAAAATGTTTACCAAACAATGGCCACAGCTCAAGTTCTTCCCGGAAAATATGCTGATCTAGGCTGACTCTTATTGACTTGCACATGCCTTGAAGCTTCGTAGCTAGGTCACTGTACTTTCTCATACTATAACTACCATGGTCAGCAGCAAATTCAATGTTACCTCCAATTAAATCCTCCTTCATATGAGCCCCCTTCAGACTTTCATGAAGGTGTGAAAGGTCAGAAAGGGCAGATGATATATCTTCGAATAATTTTTCCTCCTGCTTATGGTCCAGCGTATATGAGTGACTGACATTGTGAAGTGCCTCTTTGGATTCCAATGCTGGAAAAACTATTTCATCCTCAGCATTACTATGAGCTCTATATAGACCCCAAAGTAGGCGAAATCTACCACTGAACTGCCTAAGGAATGTCTCGTCACAGTAACAAAGTTTTCCAGATTCAATATCTAAATACTCCAAATCTTTACGTATGGCTTTATGAAACTTAAATATAGTATCAATTGGATGCACAGTGCACCCAATGTCAGAAGAGCTACTATCTGTTTCCCAGCAGAAAAGACTGGAATTAAGAGAAGGAGCAGAGGAGCTGAAGGATAAGGAACGCAAAGACTTCACTGTAGAAAGAGTACTCAATGCCAGATGATTACTGCTTACTCCCAAACCTGGGACACAGCAAGACAGATCTCTACAGGATAGATTATGGTCATCTAGAGTCTCTAAAGGGTCATCTACATCATTGTTTTTGCATGGAATTGAGATGTTTCGTTTGACTGGCCTTTCATCTTCATCTGTCTGAACTAAGATTGGGCATGGAGAGAATGGTCGAACAAAATCTTCTTCAATGTCAGCAAACCTTTTCACAGGACAGCAACCAATTGCACTAGAAGGCAAACATACACCCTGATGACGTCCCTTGCATGCCCAACCAGCAAAAAGTGTTACCAGAGCAGTATCTGGTGCTGGAGCTGAATCACAGAATTACCACAAGTTAGAAATGGAATAAATATCACCAGATCTGTTCCACATTGGTTGTAACCGTTGTATTTTTGTAAATGACTATATTGAATTGGTACAGAACCTGCCAAATACATGTTCCTCAGGAAATTTGTGGCTTCATCTTCAGTGAGTGATCCAACAAGCCATGGCAAGACACGTTCAATTAATTTCAGTGGCATCACGCACAAACTTTGATACAAAAGTTCCCGCTGTCTTTTGAAGCTGAAATGCTTTCGGGCAAGTGGAAGAACCTAGATGTGCAGGGAACTTAGCAGATGCCTCTCACAGACTGAAGCAGATGTTTGATGACACAGGTTTCAAGTCATGCACCACTAGCTAAATTAACCATGGATCGAATAGTCATAAAGCTAATAATTTCATACTTATGTGAGCACTTTCATAACTTATTACCTTGTTTCACTCCCATGGAAACTTTGTTTTAAGTCATGCACTGATAATTAACTTAACAAGAACCAAGTTTGGTGCATAACTTGATACTGGTCACCAAACATCTTCCTGAAAAGGAATATTCCATTAGCAAGAAAAGCTCACCTGAACTTCCTCATTTTCAAAGTGACTCTGAATGGTTTCCATTATATGATCAGCATGTGAACATAATTTTACATAAAATTCAGCAGCTGAAGTAGAATTGAATCCGGCACTCTGAATATTTTCAATTAGAGCACGGAACTGATTAAATTGACTTTCTTCATCAGCATGCTCCTGGAAAAATGAGAGTTCTCCGTCTACTGCAGGGAATATGACCTTGTCCTCAGCTATACTGTAAAAGAGTATGGTAAAGGCTCATTTTGTTAGTTGAAGTGGGAAAACATTTCCAAAACAGTAAAGCACGATCATCTGTAGTATTTTTTATACCAGTAATCGTCCAAAGAAAATGAACAAAAGCATAAGTGTACTTATTGAACTTGGGATCATTTTGTATCATAGAACTGAAAATTCAAAACAAGTACAGCCATAATAACTTCTGGATGGTAAATAATGACATTCCATTCAAAGAAATCAACCATTCTTACCATTGAATGAGATTAACTGTAAATATGTATATATATATTTTTTTGACATGTGCAGCTGCTACAAAGATAAGGTCAGAGTCTCTGTCCTTTCTTATGAAAATGCGAGAGTGGAAGAAAGAAATGTGAAGGAAATTTTTTTTGCATAAACATAAAAGATCCAATGAACTAAAAAAGGCTAATTTTACACAAGCTACATTACAGATCAAAAAAGAACGGATACCTGTGAAATATACAAACTTCAGCTATAAACTGGAGCCTTTCGTTGAATGCTGCTAAATTAGAAAAATCTCCAGAAAGCTGTATCTTCCTGGCCTCCTCTGCTATGTCATTCAACTCTCTTTTTATGGCATTATGCCAATGCAATATTTCATTTATTGGATGCACCCCAGAGGTATCTGAACCATCACTACTTGACCTCAAATATTTCCTCTTCCCAGTAATGGAAGATTCACACGCACAATTTAATCTCTCTGTTTCATGGGTTAATTTGCCACTAGCATCAGATTTTGTTAAACTCTGGATCTGAGGATCACCGTCATGACTTCTAACTGTGTTAGTACTGTTTCTATCTTCCATCCAGGTAAAGATCACCTTCAATAAACGACAACAGCAATCAGGCGCATGTATCCAAGAGAGAAAATTGAAAAGAAAAAGATAGAAGTTATAGGGATTTAATGCATTGTGAGACCTCACCTGTTGAAGAAGCTTCTCTTCTGGGACTATCTTCCGCAAGCACTTCGACATATCCTGACACTCATCAGGTGAAATAGAAGATGAAAGCCAGGGAAGGAATTTTGTCATCATACTCACAGGAATGCTGCACAAGAACTGCCAAACCAATGATGCCTGCTCTTCAAAGGAGAACTTCTCAACGAGTAAGGGGAAAACCTGCCATTATCAAAGGAAAACCAAAACAATTCAAGACGTTTGTTTTAGTTAAGACTATCAAAATCCAAAAAATAAAAAAATGGCTCAGAAGTCAGAGCGTGCCAAGTGCCAAGTTTCACAAACTTCAAAGTCAATGTTTAGCTAAGTATGTGGAAAAAAAAAAAAAAGGAACTTTTCGATGAGCAAGGGGAAAACATGCCATAATCAAAGGAAAACAAGAAAAATCCAAGACAATTTTGTTTTAGTTAAGAATATCAACAACCAAAAAATAAACAACAAAAAATATCTGAGACCATTCCAAGTTTAACAAGCTTCAAAGTCAATGTTTAGGTACACAGGAAAAAAAAAAGGTTAATACTTTTGTAACGGTAGATAGTGTAACATTACAAATGACTTAAATATCTATATGAAAACTAGGCCACACAGTTAAGCTCTGATATTCCATAAACTCAGGCAATGGGCATTGAACCAGATTCGACGTGGTAATAGTATTCAGCCAGCCAAGGTCATGTTTGCATGTGACATAATCTATGGAATTTAGTTTGTTAACCATGATATCTCACTAGCTAAAGACAAGTATCCACGTACATGAGTGGCTCCATATGTCTCATGCATTCTACCACGCTAGTGCTTCCACAACTTTGTACATGTTAGTAAGGGAGATCTGCAAGTTATTGTAATTGGTAATGAAAAAAGAGCGACTTAAATGTATAGTACAGCCTGGACTCACGATTAGTCACAATTCCATCAAAAAGAAGAATGGGCAACTAAAACATGTCTTCACTAACATCATATGTCATTGCCCTGATTCAAGGGTCAAAAGACATCTGATAGAAGACACTTCAGCACTCCCACCAAAATTACACTACTAAAGCAAGTTCTGTGTGGTACAATATAGAAAACTGATCAGATTTGGAAATAACTGAACCAAAGGATATTGATGGTTTCAATTCAATATGCATCTACGCAAAAATGCATCTATCCAAGCAAAAAAAGGGCCATTAAATAATCAATACAAAAAACTAGTGGTTGCATTAGCCAATATTGCGCTCTCTCTCTAGCGCACATGCAGACATACACCTTGATACCTGCGTGTGCATGGAATAGAGAGGACTCTCATAAAAACACAAGATAAAAAATTCACTGCCAAATGATCAGGAGGGGCACAGCTCTTGATCATCACTCAATTAGTGTTATGTATATCTTGCCCACAGAAGTATATCAAGCACCCATATACATTCTCTCAACAAATGTCTGACAATAACAGTGTCATCCATGTAAGTCCTGCTGACATTTTATTCTTTGTTTCTATAACCATAACTACAGTAGAGTAGTTTTCAAAAAATGACATGCTAAGATGTAATGATGAAAAGAATCAGAACTTCAGAATCATCCACAAATTGAAGAGAATGGGACACATAGAAACATTCCGACATCAAGAATAACTGAAGGTAACATATAATAGACTAGAATAACAAGATTCAGAAGTTAAAAACACATGCATTCCCAAAGAAAATTATTGAAATCAGGTTCAGTTACAGGTAAGCTACTATATGGCATCAGCTGCACCTATAAATCATTGAGGAAATTACAACTGACAACTTCACAAAATATGAAAACTGGAGTAGTACTGAGAAATCATCAAGCTGATAATGCAAGACCTGGGTCAAAGGTTGCAGCTGTTTTAAACAAGGTAAACTATAAAATTCAAGTAAATACTTTCTTAGGATCGTTTTAGGTTTATAACTACAGAAACACATAAATAACTTATTTGTTCAAATATAATCCTCAAAAGCACGTGTTCACGAAAAATGTACCATGATTTATGTTGTTGTTGTTGTGGTTGATTAGTCATTTGCTATTTAAGGTACATCACAGCTGTAGTAGAAAACATCGCCCAGAGATGGTTCAAATTGAATAAGAGAGAAAAGCCAACAAGAAGTAATGAAATGCTACCTGCTCCTCTTCCTTTGACATGTGCTGGCTAACTGATGTCTGAAGGGCTCCTGTACATGATGCTAGCTCCCTAGCAAAACTTTCATCTCTCTGTCTATTAGAATTTAGCAGCTCAAATAAAAGATCAAAAAGATCACTTTCTCCCTTGTGCTCTAAGGAGTATGCCTGTGCCACATTCTTCACGCGTATATCAAGAGCTGGAAAGATGACCTGCAGTTGAAAATTTTCATGCTGTCAACCCTTCTGTACACTTAAAGAGTGCTTGTGGGAGCAATGTAGCAAAGATAGAATGAGGCAGATGTCCTGTACTATCAGAAAACTGGTCTCCAATCCCTATTGACAATCTCAATAGCAAAGGTGACCTTAGACAAGCAAATCCAATCGAAGAAACTTCATTCTGAGCAACCATCGGAATTTGATCATACAGACATTATTTGGGCAATTTGCAAATGTATTCTTACTCTATGAATTTAACAGTCCGCAGCTATTGCTTGCATAATACCCTGTTGCACCTAGAACGTCAGTCAGCAATTAGAAAGATAAATGCTCCCATAAGGCTACATATCAAGATTGCTATAATTAGTCCATCCAACAGCCCGTAAATTCATCTAAAAACAGTGGAATCTATAAGCCCCAGAGGCAATTCTGCCACCTTTCTGGAGGAAACACCTCCAGCAAGTCTATACTTTCAAGGGAGATTACTAAAACTGTATGCTTAAATCTTCCTGTTCACTGAAGCTCGTGGTAAAATGAGTGCAGCATAATAGAACCTTTGGATATGCAAAAATCAGGCAAAGCTCATCATCCATGATAAGATATTTAATCAGGTCAGGACAAATACTACATGCAGCCATTTGTGCATAATTTTTTAGGTGCTTCACTGGGCAAAGCTCATTATCCATGATAGGAATTAGAAAATCCAATGACATGCCTAAGGGTTGGTCACTAAATCCTTCGATTTGGAAGACTATTTTAAGTAGAGCCATTGGGACAAATGATATTGGAATTGATAGATAAAGCAGCTCTTAGAATTTCAAATTTTCATATAAATGCACCCACATAAAATATGGTCATTATCTAGAAACGGAAAGCACAGGTCACAAAACACTTTACCCACTATATAGTATGAGGAGGCATGGAAACCAATTGTCTTATTTAATTATAAAAGCAAAAACAGACGTTTATTGTATTACACCCCACGAGGAGTTTGTATCATACTTCTCTTGAAGACACATATGTCTTAAATGTCTTAGTGATTAAGCATTGAGGTTCGTTTTGTCCTTGGACATTCTAAGGCAAATTTAAAAAATAAGGGACGAATTAAACTAGTTGATATAATCTCCTAAATTAAGTAGCTTCCTAAATTAAGCATTTTCTATACATAAATATTACTTCTTAAATGCATGTCTAAGGGTGATTTTTTGTTTGGGGAGAAAAATTAGTTGAAAAATATAAAATCCGCAAAGCTCAAGAATTAAGCTAAAGAGGAGAGAGGGGCATTTTGAAGTATCCTAAAAATTAAAATTCCTAGAGTGCAGATACAAGGCTTTCAACTTAATTAATATTGTTATATATTTGGAATAATTCATTATTCTGGCTATTTCAATTTCATAGAAAGTTTGCCAATATGCCCTAAAATTCCATGTGTCAGTTGCATCTCCATATATGGGATGATTTTATTTAAGTGCCAATTTAACAAATGGAACCATTATTGGCTCAATATATTATCTACATACAATTTTTGCCTTATTGTTCATTGATTAAACGTTTTCCTTGGCTATCAAGGTCTCCTTTATGTCACTATTTTGTAGTTTCTATTTAAGACTTTTGTCTAGAGTGAGAACTACACCCATGGTTTTAAATTACGGCATCTCAAAACAGTAGTGGTGGCTGTGTGATGATATCAAGACTATCAAGCAATGTGTAACATGAATCGGAAAGTGAAATCATGAAATTTTCTTCAAGCACTAGCAAATGCCAAAAATCTCGTTGATTGACACTACTTATCACAATTTGAATATTTGTAATGGATTCTAATCAATATTATGGCATCTAAATCTATGTTTTCTAAATGATATTGAATTTTTTTTATTGGTTTTAAGGCCAAAAAGTGGGGAATTTCACTATCTACAACAATTGGAAATGCTGTTAGAATAGATAATTCATAAGAATGAAAAAACATAAGCCAATATTTGTTGTCACAATGGTTACGGGAATACTAGTGACTGTATATACAACTTTTTCTTCCAAGTTTTTCAACTCAGGTCTCCAACTAAATCTTCATAAACTTACAATTCACAAGCTAATGGATAAAATTCAGGCCTACAACACTGGATGACCACAAAAATATGAACCAATAATACCTGAAATAAGTCAAACCATCCGAAGCAGCCAGCCCCAACATCAAGAAAAATAGCAGCTTTGCATCTTAAGATCCAGCTTAAAACTGGAAGTTTTAGGCCCAAAACGAGTAGATTTAGGCTAGATGAAGCCTTTTGACTAGGTGGAGAGTAGTAGCAGAAAGAAGAAGGTAAAAATTGGGGTAAATGACAATCAAATCATGTTTAGGTGTTTTTGTGTTGACAAAGAGCAATAACGGCTGTGCTGGTACAAATATCGATTGTAATGGCCAAATCGAGCAATACGGTTGTGGATTTTTGTATCCGCGATAAGTCAGTGTGTATCCATAATGGTAGTGCTAAATACTATTACGTATCAGTCAATATGATGTATGTTGGCCAATTTTCAGATCTATGGTTACAACTGCAAAAGCTCCTGTTTGTCCAAGGTTTCATTTATGTCACTTGTTCTCTCATAGTTTATTTTTAAGAGTTTTTCTTTGGGCTGAATTTAAACTGGAAGAAGTGCCCAGTTGCCCAAGGATTTATGAGCAGGTTATATATTTGAGCATTTGGCGAGATTTCTAACAATTTGGAGAATCATTCTCAATATGCCTGATCTGCGGTTTAAGCTGTAGGTTGATATAGATATAGAAACAAAATCTTTTTCCTATGCCTACTTAAATCAATAAATTATAATTTATTAAACAGAAGTATGAAGACTGATTTTAAATATGAAAATATCAGGTATAACCAAACGCGCAACTCTCCATTATCAAAATGATACACTTACCACATATTAACTGTTTATTCCAACAGTCCATTAACACAAGCCATAAGGAAATCAGTATATCAAATATTTATTGCAAAATTTAATACACCAACAAATCCTTTTAGCACCACTGAGTTATCAGCAGAATCAATTAAAAGCATATGGCAAAAAATAATCAAATCATAATACTGCTTGGTGTAATGATCTACTGCTTCAAACTTATTATATGGTGGGTCCCTAAGAAGCACATATACGGACACGGCACACGAATATGATACGACACGACACGAATAAGTGGACACAATAATTTTAAAAAAAATAGACATGAGTCACACAACAACTAACAAATATATGTTTTTACATACACACATTAAAAAAATAACTATTTCTTCATTTTTACATAAGAAATACATTTTTATTTTATTATATCAAAATAGTAAGATACCATTTTCTACATTCTATATATTGAAAAAAGAACTATGAACAAAATGTTCTAAAATCTCTTTTCAAAAGCTCTGTTCATATACAAACTGGAAGTTTTGGAAGGACTTTAGAATTTCTAAAATTAAAAACTCTAAAAGGATTAATAGGTATAAATCTACATAAATTTTATTTTATCATTGGATCCCAAGTTGTTTTCTTCAAACTCACAATGTGTTTCATGTGAGTTTAATCGATGGACGCATATGTCCCACAAATGTCCAAAGCGTATTCAGTTTTAAAAAAGTTAAAAAAAATAATATGACACTTTTAGACGCATGTTGCAATGTGTCAGGAGTGTCCAACGAGTGTCAATGTCTGACATGTACTTGACATAGATACGGCACATTTTAGAAGTGTCTGTCCTTCTTAGATGAGTCCCATTTGCATTCCACTGATATGGATCCATTCGCATCATTCAAGCTTCGTGCTAGCAATAGAGCAGTTTAAAGCTCATTCTCCTAGTGTTTAGTTATACCCACAACAGCCAAGAGTGATTCAACACAGTGGCCATTAATAGCTGGCGGTTTACATACACTACCATAAATGGGGTGAACCACATCACTTCGACATGTATGCCAGCGGTTTGCCAAAACTGCCGCTAATTATCGGCAGTTTCAAAGAAGTGCCCTTGAACTAATACCAATGATGAACTACAAAAAAATGCACCCAATCGCATTATCTTGAAGTTTATGTGTGGCGCTATGGCAATTCATTGAAATAGCAGTAAGTCCAATCAAGATGATTGCCTTCCACGGTCTTAAGTATTAACACGCTTTTGACATTTTATGTGTGGTTATTTGTCAAAACTACCAGTAATTCTAATTACCGCCGCTTCCAATGAACTGCCATTAAACTAATGGCAACTAGAACAAGCTGCCGCTTATTGAGGAATCCAATTTTGGAAGCAGTCTACCACTTCTGATAAATGACTTTTACCATTCTTCTCCAAGAAAAAAGTATCAAGGATCTCTCCATAAATGCAAACAAAAGGATCATGTCCGTCAAAATTAACCTTGCAGGAATGTCTTCAAAGATCCTCCGAATAATTAGGAATCCATCCAAATGCTCCAGT
Source organism: Euryodendron excelsum (assembly GCA_033060915.1). Taxonomy (NCBI): domain Eukaryota; kingdom Viridiplantae; phylum Streptophyta; class Magnoliopsida; order Ericales; family Pentaphylacaceae; genus Euryodendron; species Euryodendron excelsum. The sequence goes on along the minus strand of CM065384.1, from coordinate 24,175,784 downwards.
AATTACCACGGCTTATGTAGAAAGATGTCTAATCAGAGGTGTAACTTCCACAATAGACAAAAGTGTTAAAGAGGTTGCATGAATCACATGGATAGAAAGGGCGCAGAGGGAAATAAATAGCCGGGAGTACATCAAGAGACAATATCGTATGCATCATTGAGTCAATGAGGATATCTCATTGGTGCCAAAACCAGAAGCTGAATGAAAACCAAGTTACGTGTAGAAGTGGCAACAGTAAGGAAGAAATGGAATTAATTTTCTTCATTTTCAATTTATTTTATTTCATTCTTTTGATTATAAAATAGGCAATAACCAACTGTTAATAATCAACAAACATACCCCACTGAAGAAAGACATCAATTCAGGTAACCTTATCACAATTCATAAGCATTGCAAAACTTGAACAAAAATTCAGCAATGGCGAGGCAAATTTGACTGATAGAAAAATATGCATTTGTACACGTATACAAAGCAAATGGGTATGAAAACAAACTATCAATCATAGCACGTTCTACCCTTATATACTTATGTATCAGGGTAGTGGCATTCAGAGCACTCACAGCACAATCTACTGAAATGTGTCCAGGACTGCCACAATTGAAAGCACAAATAACAAAACAGTAACAACAGGCAATCTACAAAAGATAAGGAAATAAGACTAAGGTAAATTAGCAATTAATTTAGTACCACATGCGTAATTGAATTATAGGGATTTGAAACACTTCCGTTCAGAAAATGAAGAAGATAGATGAACATGAGGGCGGACCTCATCCTCAGCATTGGAGTGGTGCTTGTAAATTGACCTAAAAGAGTGGTACCGATCGAACAACGGTTGTATGTCAGCTAGCTGGCCGGTCGCGAAGGCCATTGCCGACCGCTGAAGCTCGTCAAGCTCCAAACGGATGGCCTTGTGGAAGTACAGAAATATTAGGATTGGAGATTTCAGCTCCGAATCGCCCAGGCAAACCTTGGAACACGAAGAATCGACCGGATTCACCGCTCCGGACAACACCGCAACTCCTCCTCCGCCCTCCCAGCCCGACAACGGCGTCCCCATTTTCCTTCTCAAATTCAACCAAGCACAACCACAATTCCCAAGCCCTAGCCTCCTCAGCTTCACAAAAATGCCTCTCTCACTAAGTTTCTAAAGAAAAAAAAAAAATCTCAGTCTCTATTCTCTCTCCAGATAGGTATATATCTATGTATGTGAAAGAAATCTCTCTCCACAGAAGTATTTCTCTCGTTCTCTCGTTCTCTCCCTCTAAAACTCTAAAACACAAACCTCTCTTTTGTCTAATTCTACGCTTCTGTATGTTGCGCTTCAACGGAGAAGGAGAAGCCTCTCGCTGGGCTCACTCTCTCTCTAGAATTTTCTCTCTCTAACATGCATACATGCGAGCGTATGTAAGTGCAACGGAGAAGGAGAGGTGAGTATCGGTGGGCTCGATAAGAGAGGGAGGGCTTTATAGTTGACCGGTGTTCCACGTGGCAAAAATGGGCCACGTCGAAACTATGGGATGGGATCTCAGCATCGACCAATTGCTATTAAGGGCAGGTGCCGCGGTTTCGGGACACGTGGAGTTGGCACGTGAGGGCTTGGCCTCTATTGTGGCTTCATGTACGACCCTCCAACGGATTTTTGTGCAACCGTTCGTGAATTTGTGCGTGGAATTGATGAAGTGGACAAACTCGGGAAATGAAGTCCATCTCTTTCGTCTAAGGGGTGAAATATAAGTCCATCCAAAAAACAAAAATTAGATTTCTAAGTCCATTCAACCCTACGCATTTAATTTATAATAATAGATTGATTTTGTAAAATATATAATACATATGTCATACTATTATTAGTTTATTTTATTTTACTTATTTATTTTAAACTTCATAAATATTATCTATTGATAGTTATGGTAATATTTTAAAATTTATTTTAATTATAATTCTTCTAAATAATCTGTATTATTCATCCTTTGATAATTATGATAACATTTTTAATTTTTTAATTATAATCCTCTTAAAGACTATTCATCAATCATAAATTAGATTTTAAATTTTTAAAATAGAAAGAGCAAGTATCATTAAATTGTTAGTACTTTGTCATATACAAGATACATGTGACGAAATAGTATTGGTTTTTTTTTTAAATTTTTCTTATTTCTTCTCAATTTTATAAATATTATCCATTGATTGATATGGTAATATTTTCAAATTTTCTTTAATATGCTCATTCTAGAGAAAATTATATCTTAACGCTATAAAATAAAAATGACACATGTAATGAAATTATCAAAACTATTTCATTTTTATGGTCTCAATTCACATCCCTCTAAAAAATATTTTCAAGAAAATAAATATAAAAGTTAATTTTTTTATTAGACCTGTGATGAAATTATTTTTTTTAATCTTACTTTTTTTTAAATAAAATATTTTCATTTTATTTTTCATAGTATTTACATAAAAATAAATTGGATGTGAAGAATTTAATTATAATAATATTATTTTACCTAGATAATAATACTTCAACCTTTTTTTGTCTCAAGACTCTAATATCATTTCATGTTATTTTGTGAGTTTAAATGATAAATGATATAATTATTTTGTAACAAAATTAAATTTCACTATAAAATTTATTGATTTTAGCCTGACCAATATTTTCAAGTTTAACTTAAACAAGAATTCATAATTTATGCAAGTATAATGACTATGAAAATTATATTAGCCTAGTCTAACTATGAGCACATCACAAAGTAATATTTTTTTAATTGGCACTTTCTAAAATTTTAAGTAACTATTTTTAAAAATGATTAATAGACTCAAAATAATATTTGATATAACTACATGCATGTATTGAATTATTAATGCTAATCATTTTAAATACTTGAATTTCTAAGTTTATAATTTAAAGATAATTTTCTTTATTAAGATAAATTTGAAAATCAAATTTTACTAAGCATATTAAGTAACTGATGATAAATCAAGTCTCTTTGACTTTAAAATACAAATTATTTTTGAGTAAAGATTTTAGTTTTGAGTAGCTATATATGTGCGTATGCTTGTACCATTAAATAAACTCAATAGAAAATTCATCTAAATATATGACTTATACATTTAATTTACATAGTTCCTGAATTGGAGAAAATTAAATTTTTATTCAACTAATAGTAACATTCCTACTACCAAAGCTATTTTGCCCACAGTAGCGGCATAGTGGAGACCTCAAAATTTTATTGATGAGGGGTCAAACTAAAAGTTCTTTAATTTTGAAGAGTCAAGGTAAAAATATATGACCATGACAAACAATAAAAATTTATTCACCTTAACAAATATTTTAAGAGAAAAAAAATCACTTTAAAATATTCACATTAAAACTTTAGTTTCTTATTAACAGTTAAAGATTTTTTTCAAAATTCACTTTTACAATTAATTGCATTATTGCACTACTATATTAATTATTATAGTCTAACATGAATCATATAATTAGTGTAAGATTCAAACATATACAAGTGATAAATTGTTTTTATAAACATTTTATATTTAGTATTTATTCTTTTAATCTGTGCATAGCATGCGTTTAATGCTAGTTTAATTTATAATTTTTTAACAGAGAGATTTATATCATTCTTTGAACATAAATTATGTGTTAATTAAAGTAGTTTGTTTATTTGCTACACAAAATCTACATATATATTATATATTAAATATAAAATTGTACTAAATATATTTTAGTCAAGTCAAATTTTAAACAAAATTTTCAAACTTATAAATGATAGGCAGGCCATCGGATTTATGGTCACCCCTACTTTCATGTAACTATCTATACCTCTACCCCTTTATTAATTCCCTCTCCATTTAACCATCTCCTTTTTCTTGGTCAAATCGATCATTTTCTCACTTAATTTGTATTGCAAAAAAATAATTATTGAATTTAAATTTTAAAATAGTTGTGAAATTGCTAATATGTCTCTTTAAGGAGCTATCATATAAGAAAATTAGGTAAGAGTTGACTATAATTACCATACAATCTACACTTGACATTGAATTTCATTTCAAGACCTCATATCTTAATTGTAAAAGGAAACACAATTACAGTTAAGTTGTTATACCAATCTTATGTTAGTTGCCATTCTGACTAGTTAACGAAAAATTCCCATGATACACACATGAACTATTTCTAAAGGAGGCCAGAGTCGGGGAATGTGCAAATAGAAAGTGAAGATGGGATGGACTAAGCTTGATCCCATGCATATGTTGTGCCTCATGTTATTAAAATGTATTGATATAATTATAAGTTATGTTTACATGAAAATATCCACTACCAGCACCACAAAAAAAAACAAAAATGAAAGGGAAATATCAATTACCCTTCTACCTGCAAAAAATGACACATGAGTGTCATATGTAAATTTTTTATCAGTAGGACACAAGTCCGGCTCAAGATAGTATGAGGCCTAAGTTAAAAGTTTAAATAAGGCTTTTCTTAAAAAACAAATTGAGACTTTTCACATTTTTAAGAGTGTATATTTTTCATTTTTTTTTTAAAGTTAACTAGTGTAGTTGATCTAGATTTTTTTTTTTTCCTTCTTATGGCCTTTTTCATTTGGATTGAGGGTTTTTTTTTATGGGCCTTTTTTCTCAATTAGATTGAGGTCTTGTTTTTTTTTTTTTTTTCTTGTGTGCTTTTTTCTCATTTAGACTAGTGATTTTTTTCTTCGAAAAAAATGTCAAAAGTATAAGTACTATAATACATAGTGTTTTAAAGAATTTGGGGCCCTCAAAATTGGGGCTCTAAAGCAATTAAAGCCCTTAAGCTGACTATGGTTGGACAAACCGCAGTTGACGAAAGGTTGACATTAAAACTTAATGTTAATTATAAAGCATTAACTGTTACAATTAATAAGGTTCTAAAATGATGGCACAAAATATAGGGGAGCTAAGTGTAATTTACCAAAGAAAGTTTGTGAAAAATAAATGGTTCTTGAGAAGAAAAAAAAACCTAAAATTTTACAGAGCTCAACAAGATTAAAAAAACAAGGGAATAATAAAGGGTGCACTTGCTTTTTAATGTCATCAATAAGTGATGATAAAGTTTTTTTTTTTGTATTGGATGATCAAAGCCTTGGAAAGGAGGATGCTGGGTTGAACCCATGACATTAAATTATAAATTAGAGTCCCAACATTAATCATAAATTGAAGTTTTTGTTTCTTTTAAAATAAAAAAGTGAGAAATTATAAATATACTTGAAAGAGTTACAAAAATGAAAATGAAGTTCACCACTTATGTTTAGTGCAAATGAGATTTTTTCGTGGGTGAGCCAAATTTCTGCCCTTCAAAATTTGAGAGAAACTAGAGAGAGAGAGATTGTAAAAAATGTCAAAAATTAATAGGAAAAACTATCGCTTATTGAGCACGTGGCATCTGATTAGAGGGACCTCAGCCAAAGTCCAGCACTACAATTGTTAAAAGAATATAATATTTTTTTTTTATTTAAGAGTTATGTAAGAATAGAATTTTCCTAGGGAAAAAAATTTGATGTATTCCAATTGCATCTTTTATTTTTAAGCTAAGAAATTTGAGAAAATATGAAGATCAAATAAACATTTGAAAAGAGAAAAAAAAAAAAAAAAAAAAGGGATCAAATTCACATCCACTATTTATGTGCGCCATAGTGCCCACATATAAAAGGTGCTGTACCTAAATGTTTATTGAAAAATAAAATCAAACTGCTCAAATTATTAAATGAGACCAAAGGATTTGACCAAGTAGATTCATGTCTCCCATAATGGATCGAAGAAAACCAGACTAGTATTGGATGTATTGGTCAATTGTTAGCTTTTAAGCTTACTTAGTTTATAATATTTTTATTAATTTATTTTATTTTCAGTAAAAAAAGTTAAAAATATAAATAGGTTAGAAAAAGTAAAAAATCAAGTTTGGGTTTTAGAAAAAGCTAGAAAATGAATAAAAACCAGTTAAATAAGCTAATCCAAACCTATGATAAATGCTTAGAAAAATATAAATGTGCAGTCGTTATACAAAACTACGCAAATGTATGGGTTATAAAATCGTACGTGGGTGTGAAAGCTACACATTAATAGCCAGATTTGTTAGTAAAGAAAAATCAATAATCAATATTTGACTGGAAAAAGAAAGCAGAAAATAGAAAATGTATTGGTGATCGGAGTGGTTTTAACGTTCAGCTCAAAACTTTGAAAAGTGAAGGCCTTTAAAGGACACGTGTGTGGAGTGTGTCGCTGATTGGTTGGCACCTGACAAACCCACGCCCTCACAACTTCAGACAACGCCTGCCTTTTGGGCCACACGTTCTTCATCGTGGCCATAACTCCATATTGCCACATTGCGTTTAGGACCGAATTCCCCTTTATATTGAAAAGTGCTGGGGACAGCATTCCACTTAAATATTTTGTTAGGTTAATTATAATTACACCCACTTTACCATGATTTAGTATCACTGAATTTTTTAAACTCTAAAATAGAATATATATTGATCTCTTAAATTATCAAGTTTATATTTATCAATATATTCTATTATCAATCTATTAAATAAATAGATAAAAAATTATTATGTGATTTGTACATATTAAAATTTTTTTTATAGTTAAATTAATTTTTTTTATTATAATAATTGTCTAATGATTGAAATGTCTTTTTAAATGGTGCATAAATATAAGAAGAATTTAAAGAACATTTCAATCATTAGACAATTATTACAAAAAGATAGAATCAATTTTGGTATAAATGAATACTTTTGTGAACAATAATTTTTCATCTATTTTTCTAATAGATTGCTTTATATATAACTAATAGAGTTGTTGATTGATACAAATTAATAGCATAAGAAATCAATATGTTACGTTTTAAAATTTAAAAGGTATTGTAAATAACCATATTCTTAAGATAATACGTGAAGAAATATTTACTGTTCTTATAGTACTGGCTATTGCCAATCATAATTAAATTTTATAGTAAAATTCTATCAAAAACCTCATAATGAAACCATCTATGCAAAACAGTCAATTTTAGATTTAGGACCAAACCCACATAGGTGTAAAATCGAACCAATCTAGCCAAAGAAAATTAGGGATTGGTTCGGTTTGGACGTGCGAGTACTACTGTTTTGTATAAAAACTTATTCATTGAAAAAGGCCTAGAGATGTGAATTTGACTGCAGTTAATTAATTATTCAATTATAATGACATGTCAACATCCTAGATATGTCAGCATTGTATGCAATTTTAAAGCGATAAAATAAGCATATAGGACATACAATATTTTAGTGTAAAAACACTAAATTAAAGAAAAAAATTAAAGGGTCACACATCACCTCTAACATATTCAATACTATAATCAATGAACAATTACAAAAATAAACTTATAATCCAACCAGTTGATCCACAACTATGGTAGAAGTTTCAGACTTGATTATTAGAACTTGCGATTCACTATTCTTATGTGCTGTCGACATAAAACTTTGAAATTCGACAAAGCCGATGTGTATGAAGTTGTTTGTTGACCAAAAGGAATACTCTAATAAAGCTAAAGCTTAATAAAGTTCTCTTAATAGCTATATCATCTCTCCGGATGTATGTACTATGTTATGAAATTTTTAGAGTCTTTACATAGAGTCTAGAGTATTTGTAGAATTTGAATCAAGTGTATCTCGCACTAGGAAAGTTTTCTTGTGAAAACATGGAATTGTTGCTCATACCTGAAAAGTCTGTCTTGTGAGTTTGTATGAATGTGTTGTCACCAGGGTTGATGTGGAGCCACAGATTGTGCCGAAGATGCCAAAGGAAACCAAAAATGATAGGATGAAGGACGAAGCAATTCAGCTGAAAGAGAGAGAGAGAGAGACAATGGAGAACGACTGGTGATTTTTTGGTCTCAAATTGATCGATTCCTTTCAGAGATACGAAGGCGCTCTTATATAGAACCTCCCAGCATAGTCCAAGTAGGATTGGACTCCTAGACGATAAGGCCTATCCATGAGAAAGCCCATTCTCAAATCTATCCTTGATAAGGACGGAGAGTCCAACCTGGAGTAGTCTCCCTCTCTTAGCAGAACTGGCCTGAGGCAGCGTGGCCCCACGCGGAGGTCGTGTCGAGGCAACATCTTTGCCCTAAGCCACCGAACCACTTAAATCCCGAGATTCCCACCAGGTGCCGAACGGATTGTTCGGACTTGCCTCCAAATTGTCTCTAAACTTAAGTGGAGTACCTCAATGCGGCCAGGGTGTACACTAAGCGCCTATGGCATCATGAGAGTAGATGGTGCGTGCTCTTTGTTCAACGTCCCGAACGCACAAGTCATGAGTGTGTGACATTTAGCATCCCGAATACATGCCATGACGAATGACTGAAGGATTTTATCTGTAAAATGCCACAATTCGGGGGAGTGCTCCACGTTAGGTGGGACCCATGCCAGGTGGCATAGTTTTATATAAGGGTATGTACATTTAGTTCCCTTGCACGAGCATGTATCATGACTGGTGGCGCGTGGCAGGATTTGAACAAGACACCCCAGGCATTGGGCAAATATAAATACGAACACTTAGGTTGGGGAAAAAAAGTTTTTGACGTGAGACAAATGCTTTTTGGGGAAAAAAGTTTTTGACGCGAGACAAATGTTGAAAGAGGCGATTTTCGACGAACCAACATGTAATCACAACTGCGTGTTGTTGTCTACACATGGGTCGAGACAAAAAACTCTCACCGTTACATCAGCTTGGTGAGGTGCTGCCTCGGATTCCGGCAGAGGCAGCTTTTCGCGCCCCATGCTTTAGGGAGAACGACCATTTCTAGACAAATGTTAAGAGCTTCACCCCGAGAGCCACAGTGCCGGGAATGACGATATTAATCGAAAAAGAGGAAACAGAAGATGGATTGTTCCATCTGTCCTCTGTGTTACGATTCCCCATCGAGAGGGGATCAATGCTGTGGTCCTTTATAGTGTACGTGAGCAATAGTTCCGTGTTGGACCACATGGATTCATGGACCACGTTTGTATTGATGAACCATCGAGATATTTTGGAGAAAGCATATGTACTTGGGGCGATATGAAGCACCAAGAGTTTTTAATGAATCAGAATAAGGACTTACTAGATGTATTGATACTGCGGTGGAGCACGAAGACGCATACATTTAGGGCCAGTTGGGGGGAACTAAGTCCGACACTAGAGGATACTCAGAATCTCCTTCGGTTGAACACGTTTGGGGAGGTTGACTTTCGCTCATGTGACTTGACGAACGATGAGCGAGATACCTTGGAATTCTTACAAATGCGCCTTGTAATGGTGAATCAATATGGTTCGCGATGGGCAGCATACGGTGCGTTACTTGGACGTGCACCCAAAAGTTCCTTCCAAAAACACATTCTCCCGATGGATGTGATACTTTTTCAGAGATTACCCACCAAAGGGCAAACTAAAAAAATTAGTGAAGGGGGGGTAGTAAACACCCTTGCGTGAGCGGCCCTAGGTTTCAAGCGGGGAATACCATCATGGGGTTCCTGGTCGTGTGGCTATCATGGAACATACTAAAAGGCCCACCCCAAGATGGGGTGAACACATCCTTTTTTCATCTGGCCACCATTCTGGCGCATGGACGCGTAGTAGCTTTAGGGCCCCTCTGTTTGGGCACCTTATATCGGAGGCTAGATACGCTCCATGAGAATGTGCTTCAGTCTCATGGGCAGTACGACATCTCGACGTACTTGAGTACTTACTTTTTGGAGATTTTTATTTTTGAGAGGTTCCCCAACTGTGCCCCATCACTGAATGAACTTCTCACGTTTCACAAGAACAAGTTCCTGGTGGACGAAGAAGGGAACCCAGTAATTCGGGAAGATGGCAAGGAACAACCGTTACCATACAAGTTGCCATGAGCATCGGTAGGGCAAAACGGGACAACCCCAAAGCTTGGGAGCGGTCATTGATGTGGAGACCGAATATGTATTCAGGCCTTACACCAAGCCTATGAACGGGATTACAAGAGGAGGGTCGTACCCTGGAGAAAATCTGCTGGTGGACGTAGATGATTTGGAGTTCATGTTGGCCGCATCCTGGGCCATCCTAAGGTTATTAACGCTGTATGATGAAGGGTTCAGCCAATACTTCATCTATTCGGTGACATACAATCCCCAAAGGGTAGTACGTCAGTTGGGGTATGATCAAGGAGCCTCGCGCATCGTACGGAGCCATGACTGCGATGACAGTTTCGTTCGCTACCTTCAGACGAGGGCAAAAGTATTGATTGAAAGCTTCGAGAGTTTAACCATCCCCCATTGTGACCGAGTTAGGAGTACGACCTCGAAGTGGGGCGCATTTTGAGCTCGCCAACTTGACCAAATAAAGGGGTTTATGACAGATGAAATGGGTTGGGAGTGTCCACTGGCAGACTTCATCAGCCGTCTGGAGAACAAAGTGTTCAAAGTGCCCTCCAAGAAAGCCTCGATTGAGCGAGGGGCCCTCTCAATATTTGCTCCCAAGAGCTTACCCAAGGCAAAAACCGTGGGGACGAAAAGAAAATGTGGCAAAGCAGGATCTGACGAGAAGCCCTTGAGACAAGTAAGAATGATTTAAGCTTAACATACCTTGTTCACACTTTGTCAAGCCAATTTTAACAGTTTGGTTCACGTGTCCGCGCAGGAACATTGGCTCAGGAGATGGCTAAAGGGCAAACGAGGGCATGAAGTGATGGCAGAAATAGAAGCATCAAAAGATAATAAAGGCGAGCCAATCATCCCTCGAGAGGTGCTGGACGACTTAGGGCCAGATTTTGACATGGGGTTGCTAGACGAACTGAAGATGCCGATGAATGTATTCTGTGTAGGGAAAGGAAAAGGGCCTTTGAAACGCCTCGAAGAACATGACCTGGTGGTTCCTGCGGAAGGCATACTAGTGCCTAGGGTTCGCCTCGCCAGGCCTAGCAGTCCAATGGATTTAGGAAGCAACTTGGATGATAGTGATGCTGAAGAACAAACGCCGAGCAAAGGTGATGCTACGGGGCCTTTGAAAAGCCCAAGTGAACGTGGAGGGAGTTGTATTGATTTATCAGAGTCTTCAGATGATATTCCTCTGGCCAAATGAGGTGGAGGGGGAAAACCAGACTCTGAACGGGTTGTCAATTCCCCCTTTGCTAGCATAATTAGAGAACTAGGCTCCGTGTTTGAGGTACCCTTAACTCCCAGCATTTTGAAAAATGTAACCTCTGAAGATCAACTGACCCTTGCTAAGTTGGTTGCACGCTATGGTCAGGAATCTGCGGGTGTGAAGGCTAGGAAGAGAAGGATGAAGAAAGTATTGGAACAAACTGCTGCCACCCTTGAAATGCTCGTGGCAAGCACGGAGCAACCCAACGGTGAAGAGAAAAGTAGGTCACCGATAGGGCAAATAAAGGCTGGCACCTAGATGGAGCGGGGGGGGGGGGGGGGTGACAAGGTACTGATTAAAGCCAGGCTATTGATCGAGAGAGATGATGCCGAACGAGAAGTCATTGCACCTCTAGAGGTGATCATGGTGATGGTGGACGAACCAAAAGGATCCTCCTATGAGTCAGCATTGGAGATTGATAGGCCATTAGATCCAGCGGCAACAGCTGTCGAACAAAGAACAGTGCTTGGGGACGTGGCCACTGTTGGCCCAAGTAGGCAACCCAAGAGGGGGGGGGGTGAATTGGGTTTTATAGAATTTATATCAAGAATTGCAACTAAAAATCGTTTATGTATTTAGTAAGAAATAATCAAAGTATATATATCAAGCAAGTGAAGTGTACATTAATACAAGTATTTATGCAAGCATGTATAGTGAGCAAATAAGCAAAACAGAGGCAGAAGAGAAGTGCACCAGATTTATAGAGGTTCGGCCAATCTTGCCTACGTCCTTTCTTCTTCGATCCTTTCGAAGGAATTCCACTATGTAATACTCCTTACACAGCTGCTGGTTGTGCCACGAGTGCCCAGTTCACTCTTACAAAAGCTTCTTCCCAAGCTTTCAAAACCCAAGAGATTTTGTCCAAGCTTCTCTCAAACTTACAAGTGTTTTTCCCAAGAACACTCAAGCTTATAAGGTTACAAACCCACCCAAATGAGAATGAATAAAGGTTATACAAAGAGTAACTCTCCTAGTGAGTATATGAACGAATACAACTCAATGGATAACTTTAAACACTCAGCAAAAGTATGTGGCAGTGAGGTACATGTGATTTTCAGCTTCAAGCACTTGATATGAATGGTATGATTGCTTTTCTCTTGTTATTTGAAGCTGTATGTATCTCATATATATAGGTATGGATCGATTCTAGCTGTTGGAGAAGTATGGGAGAAGATTTGGTTGCATTTTTGCCCATACCGTCTGTCAGAAAACTAGTCGTTACGGTCTAGGGGTCGACTCTTTTTACAATGAGTCGACTTTTTTTGCATTTCAGTAGATTTTTCAAGTCACTGTCCAAATGAGTCGACTCTTTTGTCCCAGGAGTCGACTCTTTTGAGCTGTCTGCAGAATTTTTGTTCTCTGTTGCAATGAGTCGACTCTTTTTGGTTGAGGGGTCGACTCTTTTGAGTCTCCAGCACAAATCCAAGGCTCTGTTCGAATGAGTCGACTCTTTTTGCTTGAGGGGTCAACTCTTTTTACCAAAAATCATATTTTTGCAACTTTTTTTCATCCTTTTCTAAAGCTTCCAATCTCTTCAAGGATCATTCAAATAACCTTTTTAAAGCTTGCAAATGCTTTTTCAAGGCTAGATGACTCCAAGAACATCTTCAATCCATTCAAGATGAATTTTCTTCATTTTCATCACTTGTAGAGCTTTTCCATCATCATAGCTTCATCCATTGATTCAAGTCTTCTTCAAAATCTTCAAGAGAGCTTCCATGACTTAGAATCTTCATTTCTTCAATTGATTTTCTATTCTTCTTTGAGCTTCTTCATTTCTAGATTTCTTCTAGAATTCTTCAATCAATATAGCTTCTCCATGGACTTCAACAACTCTTCTAAGAAAGCTTTCCAAGTCTTGTGATTCCTTCCATGTCTTCAAGACATCTTCAAATCTTTCAAGAAAGCTTTTATGTTTTTGATCTGGTCTCTTCTTCTTCTATTTTTGCAAGATATCTTCAAGTCCTCAAAGTCTTCAATCTTTTAAATCAAAACTTTGATCATTTTCATTCTTCTTCTTTGATATCCATCATCTTCATTCTCTTATAAGATCACCATTGTTGAATATGCTATTCTTTCATGCTTATCAATCTTCAATCTAGGATTTTCATCAACTTGAGATTTCTTTTTCTTCTTATAATATCAGCTTTGTAGAATACATCACTTCATCATACTTTTCATTCTTTATTCAAATCTTTCCATCATAAATCCTCCATTATAATAAGCTTCAAATCAAGATCTAATTAATAATTCATCTGCACACTAAATAGAATTATTAGATCATTAAACCATGTTTTGTTATCATCAAAATCAAGGCATTGACTCAACAGCCACTAAGTTCGTTATTTTTCTAGAGGCTAAAGACTACTATAAGGCAGAAGCAGAGATAAACCAAGGTCAAGAAATTATGTTGCGAGCTCACGAGTTCATAGCTGGCTTGGCCGAGGAAGACTTCGGGGTGTTGTGCCATTTGAGTCTGAACCAAAGCGCAACGTTTGCTCGCGTGTTGCAATTGTCGAGCAATTATCGAGCATACGGCAATATTGTCATAGTCTGATCAATTTATTTTGAATGACCAAAGTGTAAAGCAACATGTTATGAAACTATCTTTATTTACTTAAGCTTGAGTCCCAAACGCGTTCGTGTAATGAGCCCGAGGGCAAACAATCAAAAGACTAAAGCAATTTGGACTATAACACCGACTAAAAAAAAAATTAAATAACCCCAAACAATAAAGAATGCTTAATAATGGTTCTAGAAATCTTTCGTGTTGCTATGCATAATACAACTTTAACCACTTAACGTTAATTGGAATCCTATACGGAGTTCCGCTATCAATTGACGCGAGGCGATAGTATCCACTATCGTTTGCTTCAATGATGATGAAAGGCCCCTCCCACTTAGGTGCAAACTTGTTTGGCGGATTTAGTCCACACATGACATGGGGGGCTTTCTTGAGTACCAGGTCCCCTTCTTTAATCTTTTGTTCCTTGACCATAGCGTCGTAGGCTTTGGACAACCTTCTTTGGTAAGTTCAGAGTGCAATTTGAGAGTTCTCCCTCCTTTCATCAAGTGCTTCTAGTTGTTGTTGCCTTGCGTGTGGGTTGACATTGCTCCTTATTGCCATGCGTGCCGAAGGTATTGCTATCTCGATGGGTAACATTGCCTCTATGCCGTAGACCAGGGAAAACAGAGTTGCCTTGGTAGGTTGCCTTTTGGAGGTCCTATAGGCCCATAGCGGCAGAGAGAGCTGTTCGAGCCACTTGTTCGGGAAATCTTGCACCGTCCTTCTAAGTATTTTCAGTAGTGTTTTGTTTGTGGCTTCTACTTGGCCATTGCCCTTAGGATAGTACGGCATAAAGCGGTGGTGATTGACCTCGACAATAGCGAGCCGACATGGCGATTGACGAATGGGGTCCCGTTGTATGTTAGAAGAACTTTTGGGATATCGAACCGACATATTATATATTCTTTGACGAAATTTGCAACTGCGGGCCCAGTAGTGCGGTGGAGGGCCACTGGTTCTTCCCACTTTGTGTAGAGTTCTGTTGCCGTGAGAATCCATATGTAGCCTCTAGATGGCGGGCTCACAGGCCCAATGAAATCGAATGCCCAGGTGTGAAATGGCTAAAGGGTACCAAGGACACGCAAATCGGCTACTGGCACATAGATTAGGTTCCCATGGAGCTGGCATTTACTACATTTTTTGGCATAGGCAATCGAATATTTTTCCATTATGGGCCAGTAATAGCCTAAGTGGAGTGGCTGAGTGAACAATCCTGTATCGCCCTGGTGCTTTACAGAGTGTGCTCCTTTTAGAACTCCCTAGAGTTCTTAATCAGCTATAAATTGTAAAGGTTGGCTGTTGAATCCACGTCGGTATAATCGATCCTCGTGGAGAAAGTACCTTGAGGCATATTTTCTTAGGCACGCGGCGTCATTCTTGTTTGCAGGTAATGACCCTTCCTTTGTGAGATTTATGTACGGTTGTCACCGGTCGCTGGTGGTTTCTGCAAAAACACTTTCTCTGTGGCAAGGGAACTCATGCCACTTTGAGCATTTTCCCTGGAGCTCCATAGCATCTTGGGCGATCGTAGGCCAGTAGTATCCTTGTCGTTGCATCCGGCAGTATAGCATGATGTCGCTCAACCCACTTGATTCATGATAAACCTGCTCCAATTTGCATTTCGCTTCTTCAGGGGATACACATCTTGCAAGCAGTCACCTGGTACCTTAGAAAAATAGTGTCCCATCATAGATCAAAAAGTGCTTGAGCTCGAGTAGGTGTAAACACCCTATTTTTGACCGTTCGGCAGTCTACAGCCCTTTCAGACTTGTATTCAAGTCAATGTGGACATAATCTGAGTCAAATCAACTTTCCAAGTCTAATCCCATATATCCATCGCTTCGTGGGCCCACCAGGCCGAAATAGAGGCAAAATGACCAGAATGCCCTTAAGGGCATTGTTCGGTCCAATTCCAAATAAAGCGTGTCTTTCCAAAAACGGTAAATCCCCTTTTCATATTCCAATAGGCGCGTCTTTTCGAAGATGGTAAGTCCCCTTTCCAATTTCAATAGGCACGTCTTTCTAAAGACGGTAAGTCCCCTTTCCAATCCATTTTTCCAATTCTAATTCTAATTCCAATTCCAATTCCAATTCCTTTCTCGAGAAAGCTAATTCCTCGAGACAATAAGTCTATCAAATCCGGCACGTCTTCTAGAGAAAGTTTCTTCGGAACGGTAAGTCCCTTTAAACCTGTTGACTGAGACGATACCCCAAGTCCCCAAGATGGTAAAACGATCTACCTTTGGCGCCTGCTAGCCTGCCAATGCAGAAATGTTCGTTTCGGCACGCCTTCCGAGAAAGTTAACTTCTCAGGCGCTAAGTCCCTTTAACAACTTCCCGAGATCAGGCAGTCTTGGGAATGATCGCGAACTGTCAGAGTAGCGGAAGTACTCACAAACATCGCAACCGTCATAGTAGCGGAAACACTCGCAAACAGATCGATATAGGAAATTGCCAACAAACCCCTGTATCATGGGACCGCCGTCAGAGTGGCAGAAACACTCAAAACCCAGGTCAACACCAGCGCCTGCTAGCCCACTCCGATAAAAAATGACCAAACTGCCCCTAGGGCCATTTTTCGGTACGTTTCTCGAAATAATACCTTACTCTTCAGAATGGTAAATCCACCCTTCCAAGATCGTCTTAGAGACGATTCGGCATGATTAGGTGCCTTCTAGACAGTTTCGGGCCAATTCTTAGACTTTTCAGTCAAGATGACCATTTTGCTCCTAGGCATCTGAACGCCCCGGGGACCACACCAGCTTTGGGTATCAAACCGGTAATCTCCCGGGAATGCTTTTTATAGTAGTCTCGACCTTCCATTATCTTTTCGGATCATTCCAAGTCAGTTTCAGCAAACCCGGTGCAAAATAACCATTTTAACCCCGGTGGGCCGATTGCCTTTTCCAGCCACACCGGCTCTGGGTATCAAACTGGTAATTTCTTGAGAATGCTTTTTATAGTATTCTCGACCTTCCTTTATCTTTCTGGATCATTCCGAGTCAATTCCGGCAAATTTAGTGCAAAATGACCGTTTTGCCCCTAGTGGGTCGATCGCCTTTTCTAACCACACCGGCTCTGAGTATCAAACTGGTAACCTCCTGGGACATTCTAAACAATGTTCCCAAATCTCGAGTCTTCTTCTAGGACATTCTGAGTCCGTCCCGGCTGCTGTTCTGCCCGGTTGACCGTTTTGCCCCTAATGGCCCGATCAACCTTTTTGACAATTCTTGTCATCCTTTTTCAGGTCAAATACCTCCGCGACCCTGTGGGTTCCTACCCTTTTCTGGTCTTTCAGGCCAATTTCGGTCCCTTAAATGCTTCCCGGACCTTCCGGAGTCACTCCTAGTGAAGCCAGGCTAAAAATTGTATGGTAGTCACTTGTACAGGTGCCCAAATCTTCTCAAGATACGTTGCTTGCCGGCCTTAAAACTTTCCTAACTGGCTGAGTGGCGCCAAAAGCATTTTTGGCCTTACGCCACTGTAACAGGCACCAGGTCATTCCTTTGTCTATAAATACAGAACCTTCTCCAGCGTGAAAGAGGTCTGCAAACTCAGTCTAAAAACCTTACTTTTTGATATACAGAGCTCGTAGCCTCTCTAAACCCTAGTCTCCTTAGGTTTTCCAAACATTAGCCTCCATATACAAACCCTAGCCTCTTATACACTCATATACTCTCATACTCTCATATACGCATACACTAGCCTCCAACTCTCCATTGAAGACTTGGATTGCTGCAACTACAAAGTTTTGAAGATCGAAGACAAACTCTTAAAAACTGAAGTGAAGACCAAAGCAAGACAAGCAAAGCAAAGCGCGCAAAGCTAAGCAAAATAAAGAAGACACAAGATAAGCGTCTTATTTACATTTACGCATCTTTCCCCTTCTCTTCTGTTTCCTAACCCACTTGGGTTTTCTTTTATTTTAATCCCCCATATTTTTCCCTCCCTTTTTTTGCGTGCTTGAAACAAAGGACTTTTCGGTCCATGTGTAGGATTAGGCTATTGGAGAGTCACCGTGTCGGGAGCTTTCTTTTAGTCTAATCGGAGACCACGTGGGTTTGGCTCCCTTGATTATGTGGTAAAACCTTAACCTTGTATGTTCACGACCCCAACTTGCATTGTGCATATCATGATCTTGCATTCTTCCAATATTCGTTTTTAAATTTGTTTTCAAACTTGCATCAAAATCTTCTTTTCAAAATCACAATTCTAGGGTGATTCTAGCCTTTTCATGGTTAGGGTTGCTTTAGGAAAGTGTTACATTTAAAGTAACCAATACTGTCCATATTTTCAAATCCTCGTTGTTTTCAAAACCACTATCTTAAAGTGATTCTAATCTTTTTATGGTTAGAATTGCTTAAGGAAAGTGAGATATTTTATATACTTTCTAAAAATCTCTTTTCAAATATTTCTTTCTAAAAATCTCTTTTCCCAACATACTTTCTAAAAAACTCTCTCCAATCTCTTTTCCAAAATTGTTTTCTAAAAACTCTCTCCAAAAATCTATTTTCAAAACTTCTTTTTAAACTCCTTTCCAAAACATCCTCTTCAAAATTCCTTTCCTAAAAACACTCCCTAGGTTTCCTTGTTAGAAAAGTCTATCCCTAGATCTCTTTCCTAAAAGCTTCCTCCAAAGTCTTCTTTCTAAAACTCCTTTCAAATTCACTTTCTGAAAACTTCTCTCTAAAAGCTCCTTCCAAAATCTTCCTTCTAGAAACTCCTCTTTAGGATTTCCTTCCAAAAATCTCTCTTTCTAAAAACTCACTTTCCAAAAATTTCTTTTCTTAGAGTCCAAGTCAAGCCCTAGAGCCAATAATTAGGAAACCCTAGTTTTTTCTTCCCAAAAACATGATTTTCAACTTTGTCTTGAAACCTAGGTTTTCAAAATCTCTTATTTTCTACATCGAAAATATATATATATATATATTTCCAAAACCTCTTCTTTACGTTAAAACTATAGTCTTCCAAGTCTAGAGTTTCTAAAACTTTACCTTTCAAATCCTTACCAAATCCAATCTCCCCATTTAGGAAACTAGGTCTCATCCTCCGTTTTTGGAAACAAAATCAAAACACATCTTTTAGAAATATAATCTAATCCTTCGTTTTAGGAAATAGGAATCTCAATCCTTCCTAGTCTAATCATTTCCTAATCCACTCCTTCTTAATCTCCTAACTTCCTAAACCTAAACTTTTAGATCTCTCCTTAAACTTTAAGTTTCCAAATCTTTCCTAATTCAACCATTTCCTAGTTCCATCCCTTTCCCAAATCGTAACTCTCCAAATCTAACTTTTCAAATCTTTCTAAACTTCCAAACCTTCCTAAACTTCAAAACTTTCCAAATCTAAAACTTTCTAAATTCTAAACTTTCCAACTTTTAAATATTTCATAAATCAAAACTTTCCTGATTCAAAACTTTCATAATTCAAAACTTTCCTAAAATGAAACTTTCTTAATTCAAACTTTTCCTAATTTTAACTTTCCTAATCTTTCAAGTCCAACATTTGAGTCAAATCTTTCTGAATCTCAAGTCCTTCCTAAAACCTTTCTTTCCTAAGTCTAGGTTTTCTAAAACCAAGCTTTCCAAAATCAAATCTTTTCAAATCTTCTAATTAAAATCGCTTTCTTCTACTTATACCTTCTATTTTCTATCGGACTCTTGTCCGAACTACGACTGACCTGATTCCTCAAAAAGGATACGTAGGCAACTCTCATGGGTGCGGTCACAACCTTTTTCAAATCTCCAATTCCATAACCTTTTTCAAATCTCAAATTCCACAACCTTTTTCAAGCTTCTATTTTCACAACCTTTTCAAGCTTCTATTTCCATAACTCTTTTCAAATCTCTTTCCACTTTCAAATCTATCTTTTCCAATTTTTTTTTTAAATCAAATCAATTTCTTTCCAAATCTATTTTTCAACTTTCTTTTCTTGCATTTACATGTCATGCATCATTCTTTTCAAAATTGTTTTCTAAAGTGGATAGGATTGGACATTTGTTAGTTGAAGACTTTCATAGGTGAATCTAAGGTAAATAGACATGTAGGTACCGCAAGGGCAGGGTAGGGTGATGGCTTAGTGCGTCTTCCCTACACATAACCAACCTTTGAACCTAGATCACTGTTTTCGAAAGACCAAAATGGAGTTTATTTTCAAAATGGGTTTAATTATTTTCTAAAGGTTGCTAAACAACCTGTTTTCCGAAAAACCCTCTCTTGAGGAAGTATTTTTAAAATCTTTTTCAAAAACCATAAGTATAGTCTTCGGATTATGCTTAGTTTTTTTAGGTGACCTAACTCACCTTAATCAAGTTAGGTGGCAACTTCAAATGTTTTCCAAAAGCCCTTTATTCAAATCTATTTTTAATTCAAACATAGTCGCACTCATTCTTCTAGGAGGGTGAGTTTTAACGAGAGAGTACAGTGTTTTTTTCGCTTGTGTGTGTATTCCTCAAGTGCGAAAAATCTGGGCGCGACAATTATGATGTGCAAGAAATGCTCATCTTAAGATCATCATTTGTTAGAAGAATATTGTATCTCTTATCAATAAATGTGTTTGGAGTCTTCTATATAAACCCATTCATCAATTTGAGCCATTAGAGTGGTTGGGGCTTCATTTAATGCGATATCAAACCAATATAATGTTTAAAAATATGGTCGTTAGACCTAGGTGTCGCCACCTATACTCCATGTAGCGACACATCATGCTGTTATTTGGTCACTGGCTCACTTGTGTTGACACCTTAAGACCATGTGTCGACACATCGTGCTTGTTCTTGGTCATTGCCTTTTATGTGTCGGCACCTCAAGACTATGTGTCAACACTTGCAGTTACATTCCTTAAGTTTTGCCCTCTGTCTTTAGGTGTTGACACCTTGAACCCGTGTTTCGACATTTGTAGTGCATTCTTCAAGTTTTGCCTTCTGGGTTCATTTGTTGACTCTTTAAACTCAAATATTGTCTTCTATGCTTTTCTTAGCTAATTTTCTTTGCATAATTCAAGTTCTTCAAGGAGTGTTCACTTTGGGGTATCAAAAAACTCTTAAATTGTCTTTAATCAAGTGTCATTACTTGAAATAGCTCCAATTTAATTTTGGATAGAATTTTTCCTTGTTGGGCAAACTTGAACAACCTTTGATGCCTCCAAGACCATCTTCTTGAATCTCCAATGTATCTTTCAAAAGCTTGATGACATATTCTTTAAGTGCCTTCAATCTCTTCGAAATCAACTCATTGGATTGATATTTGAATAGATGTTATTCTTCTCCATTTCTCATCCTTAGCTTGTTGTGCATAAACTTTCTTGTTATGCTATACTCTTTGATATACAAGAAGCTAATAAATCTTTGATTTATTTCCTATTTTTCTGCACACTAAATTAAGACATTAAAAAACTAACATAAGATTTGGTTATCATTAAAATCAAGGCATTGAGTCAACATTTAAGAGTTAACGCATCAGGATAGAGTGTTGGTGAAGTCTGTTTAAATGTCAAAAGAGTCGATTTGAATTTCTCAGGGGTTGACACATTGGGACATAGGGTTGAGAAAGTGGTTCCATAATAAAAGGGTTGACTTATTCAGTAAAAGAGTTGACTCCTTGACTATAACGGCTATATTTTTGAACATTTTGTTAACTCGATCTCACATTAAATGCACTCCCAATCATCACCAATGGCTAAAATCAATGTAATGCTATATATACAAGATCTCCACAGCATTTATAGATGAGAATTCAAGGATTTAAGTGCTGAACATCAACTGAAAACTGAACATTCTTGAACTAAACTGATATATTCTCTTTGTTGGGGCACTAATTGAGGTTGCACTTGCTTATTCGCTCTTTGAGAGAGTTACCCATTGTATAATTTTTATTTATTTTACTTGGGTGAGTTTGTAAACCTGTGAGTTTGACTGTTCTTAGAAAAAACACTTGTAAATTTGAGCGAAGTTTGGACAAAATCGCTTGGGTGTTTGAGAGTTTGGGAATAACTCTTGATAAAATGAGTTGGGCACTTAGGCAAGTAGCACCTACTGTGTAAATGAGTTTTTGCATAGTGGAAGTCTTTCAAGGGGATCTTGTGGGTGAGGATGTAGATCACAAGTTGTGATTGAACCTCGGTAAATCTGGCATCCTTCATTGTGCTATGTTTTTATTCCTTGCACTTTATCACCTATTTGTATTGCTTATACTTTGCTAAGTTACTGTTCTATTGATTAATTAGTTTTTAATTGTATCATTGTGTAATTATTTTTAAGAAATCCAATTTAGCCCCCCTCTTGGGTTGCTTTACCGGGCCAACAACCTAAGTATCTTATTCGGTGAGAATCAAGTCATCTATAATTCGGGTGAGAGTCCGATTGAAAAATGGATTCATGGAGTCTTGAAAGGTTTTTAAAACTTGAACTCAAGAGAATTTTGACTTGGACTTGGACTTGGACTACGGAGAGTTTTGAAAGGTTTTTGAAATAGAACTTGGAATGTTTTGAAGTGTTTTTAAAAGTAACTCAGGAGAGTTTTGGAATGTTTTTGGAATCAACTCAAAGGAGTTTTGAAATGTTTTTTAATCAACTCAAGAGAGTTTTAGAATCTTTTTGAAACAACTCAAGAGAGTTTGGAAAATGTTTTTGAAACAACTTATGAAAGTTTTAGAAAGGTTCTTGAAGTTTTGCTTTAAAAATTTTGGAGTTGGAGTTTGGTTTGGAGTAAGGTAAGAACTCTTTTGAACTTGTCTTTTGAAAGTTTTTAGAAATCACCTTAAGAAAGGTATGTTAACATTCTCATCACCTTTGAGAGGTTAGCTATGGAGAAGCCAAACTCTTTTGAGGTTATGAATTTTGAAAATATGGTTAGAAAATTAGCTAGGCGCTTCCCTGGGGTTTTTGAAAGCCGTTAGGGTTATAGAACCTTACTTGATATCTTATCTTGCTTAGGAAACCGTAATATTGTATGATTAAGATTGTCTTAAGGGTGTATTTTTGAAAATCATCTTTGAAAAGGGTTTTGGAAACACTTAGGGTTTGGAACCCTATTCTGAATCTCTAAGGTTTCATATGATGCATCACTTTCTTTAAAAACCCTAACCATTAGAAGGTTAGGGTCACCTTAGGCTTGTGAGCTTTTAAAAACTTTTTTG
Source organism: Euryodendron excelsum (assembly GCA_033060915.1). Lineage (NCBI taxonomy): Eukaryota > Viridiplantae > Streptophyta > Magnoliopsida > Ericales > Pentaphylacaceae > Euryodendron > Euryodendron excelsum. The sequence goes on along the minus strand of CM065384.1, from coordinate 24,152,916 downwards.
AAAGTAATTTTTGAAAATGTTTGATGTCTAAACAATTTTAGTTAAGACAAATTAAGAAGAGTTCTTTGAAAATATTTTTGGAAGGTATGGGAAGTATGGACTTTGGAGTCATGATTTAAAAGAGTAGAGTATTTTTGAAAACATTTTTCTTTGAAAAAGGGTTTTGAATTGGGAAATACTTCAAAAGGTCTTGAAATTGGAGCCTTGAAGTCAACTAACCTTGGTTAAGTAACTAGGGTTAGGATGACCTAGAATTAACTAACTATAGTTAGGTTAACCTAGGGTTGAACAACTAGTCCACATAGGGTTAACTAACTTGGGTTAGGTTGACCTAAGGTTGGATATGTCCTAGGGTTAGTCAACTAGGGTTGGGTTAATATAGGATTTAGAAAGTTGGTTTTGAATAACGGTTTGATTTTAATGGTCTTGAAAAAATGGTTTTGGATTAGGGTTTGGACCTAATAGTTTTGGTAAGTTTTGAATAGTTGTTTTATCTATGAAACTTTGAAAGAAGGTTTTGAAAATTATGATTTCATATAAAAAAAACCTTATCATTTTATGTGAAACCATTTTAGAAAAACAACTCAAGAGAGTTATAGGTTTTGAAAACAGTTCTTGTAAAACCACTCAAATAAGTATAGGGTTCATATGGTTGATAATTGAAAACCATACAAGAGAGGGTTCCATTGGGACCATTTCAACCACTAACTTAAGAGTGTAAAACTTTAAAACTCAACATAGAATAGGTAGTTTTTAGAACCTATTTTTATGAAAACTCTAGAGAGCATAGATTTTGAAAACCAGTATATATTAGATAGTTTTGAAAACAACTTTTGTGAAAACTCAAGAGAGCATGGATTTGGAAACCTCTTTTGAAGAGGGTTTTTAGAAAACCACTTTTAGGGTACAAAACCACTTTTAGGACCATTACAACATCAAAATTCAAGAGAGCAAAATCATTGAAAACTTCCTTTAAGGAGGGTTGTTTTGAAAGTATTGAAAACCTCTTTTAAAAACGGAGTTTTAGAAAATCATTTGCTATGCAAATTCGAGAGAGCAAAATACAATGATGCAAAGTTAAGATTTAGGGGTTTTTGAAAAGCATCCTAAGACATGGAAAACTAGCGGTTTTGGGCTTAAACTTCAAGAAACTCCAATTTGAAGGCCTTTTAAGGCAATTTTTGAAAGTAACTTCAATATTAACTTTTGAAAACTCTTGAAAATGAAACTAATGGTAATTTGAAAAAGACTATAAACATAAAAGCAAGACCATCATAAGCAATATATAAACATTGTAACCATTATAATGCAAGGGGGTTATGAATCATACAAGGTTAAAAAGCCACACCATATTGTAAGGAGGTCAAGGGCCATATTACGGTAAACTAGGCTTGTGAGAGGTCCCCCAATTAGTGGTTCTCATAAGCTTTCTTCTAAGCATGGCCTAAGTGCCCTTTTGTTTCAAGCATGGAAGAAGAGAGGGTAGAAGATGAGGATTAAAAGAGAAGAAGAGCTCAAGTGAGCTTGGAGGGAGAAGAGAGGAGTGGGGGAAGCACAAATGTAAATAGAGCTTCACCTTTGGCCTTTAATCTTCTTCAATCCACCATGATTGAAGTGGCTTAAGCTTGAAGAGGATTGAATCTTTGGCTTTGGAGACTTGTATTGAATTTCAATGGTTTTGTATCAATTTTAGTAGATTTTTCTCACTATTTTTTTCTCAAAAATACGCAGAGGGGCTGCTTGATATTTATAGGCCAAAAAAATACTCATGGGCGCATGTCCTACATGTGCCTAGCCAAAATTTGGCCAGGCGCATGTAGCACATGCGCTAGACCCTTGCCATTCACAAGATGCCATGTGGCATCCTTGTACTACCTCAGCTTGGGCTACAAGCCATGTGGCATCCTTTATTGTCAGGAACTTTTAGGCTAATGTTGCCTCGACATTCGTGCCATCCGATAAAGATTTGGAAAAATCGATCGCGTTCACGACGTTCCTTTACAATTTCTCTTGAACTGGGAGCCCTCGGGGAGCTTCAAATGATTATGAAAGAAAAAGATATCACCTTAGGAAGCATTTTTAAAAATAAGCTTTTGGGAGCATCTATGAGATGCTCCGTTGGTTTCCAAAGTAATTGTTTTTGTGCCTTGCGATCAGGATTTCTAGGAAGTGATCGTCCTGATCGGACTGAACCGATGGAATTTCCTCTGGAAATGCTTTCGAGAATTCTCTAATTTATGTATTTCTCAAGTTATTTGAAGGTACGCTTTAATCAGGGAAGTGAAGAAAAATGCAACTTTGGTGGAGCTCCTGTGACACGCTCTGTGAAGCTTTTATTGAATTAAAGGGCTTTAGGTCAAGGGACTCATTTGGAAATGGATAAGGACACTCTTTGGAGTATCCCAGTGGATGCCAGTTTAATTCTCGATGTGGTTGGAAAGGGAGCCCAAGTCATTAGGGGCAAAATAATTATTTTGATCGAAACTTGTCAGAGTGAGGTTGGAATAGAGTTTATTCGCACGCAAGGGTGTGCCTACCTACTCGGAGGTAGTTGGATGTGGACTTATCGCTTTGGGAGACTTGTACTTCTCGGTAAGCGTGCCAGGGTGCCTAAGGGTAAAATGATCATTTTGACCAAAGTTGACCAGAATAAGACTGGAATTGGTTAGAATGGCATATTAAATATGCCAGAATATCCGGGGACAGTCTTGGAAAGGTGGACTTGCCATTTTGAAAACTTAGTACTTTCTCAAAGAACGTGTTGGTTTATCAAGGGGCAGAATGGTCATCTTGATCGGGTATCACCAGAATTGGTCCAGAGTCGTTTGGAATGACATATTGAACATGTTGGACTGTCCGAGGACAGTCTTAGAAAGGTGGACTTACTATTTTGAGGACTTAGTACTTTCTTGAAGAATATACCAAAATATTTATTTTTCACTATGCCAGGCTAACAGGAGTTGATGTTAACTTGGGTTTACGAGTGTTTTCATGACTCCGACAGCTTGATGATTTTTGAGTGCTTCCGCCACTCTGACGGTGTTGGTATTGGCGTTGGTTGTAGAGATTTCCTAATCTTGGGAAGCTACCAGATGCTAAGGAGTATAGCAGAAATTCTACATTGGCAGGCTAGCAGGTGCTAGAAATGAATCGTTCAAAGTTTGAGTGTTTCTGTCACTTCGACAGTGGTGACGGGTTGGTTTTCGAAGGTCTCTCTTTTTTTCAAAAAAACGTGCCACAGTGTTGGAGATTGATTTCGGAGACCTCTTGGTCTCGGAAAGCTGCTTAGAGTACCTAAGGGCATTTTGGTCTTTTTAGCTTCAATCAGGCATGACAGGTCTAGGAAGCGACCAATTGACTTGACTAGAGTTTTTAAAAGTTGGTTTGGGTTTGATAGTGTTGTGACGTTTGTCTGAAGGTTTGGTCTAGACTGGAGGTTACTGTCGCGCCCTAATTTTTTCGCACTCGACAATAGTGTAAAAATGCATGGTACTCTCTCATTAAAACTCATCCTTCTGAAAGGACAAGTGCAATTAGGTTTGAATTGGAAATTGATTTGGGTAAGGGCTTTTAGAACATGTTTGGAGTCGCCACCTAACTTTGTTAAGGTGAGTTAGGTCACTTTTATCTAAGCACAATCTAAAGATTAAACTTAGGGTTTTTGAAAAGATTTTGGAAAACTTCCTCAAGAGAGGGTTTTGTGGAGAAAATAGATTGTTTGGCAACCTTTGGAAAGATTTGAGCCCTTTTTGAAAATAACTCCGTTTTTTGTTTTTCAAAAATAGTGATTCTAGGTTCGAAGGTTAGTTACGGATAGGGAAGATGCATTAGGCTATCACCCTATCCCATCCTTGTGATACCTACATGTATTTTCACCCTAGATTCACTCATTTAGAATCTTTAATTATTCAATGTCCAATTATATCCACTTTGAAAATAATTTTGGAAAGAAGTTTGAGCCATCATTTTAGGGATGGTATGATGCATGATATGCAAGTGCATTAAAAGAATTTTAATTGGAAGAAAGATTTGGAAAAAAGAAATTGGAATTTTCAAAAAAGGATATGATCACACCATGAGAGTTGCCTATGTATTCCTTTGTTGGGAATCAGGTCATTCGTAATTCAGACTCGGGGTCCGATTGAAAATAGACACTTTGAGGTCGTGTTTGATTTGAAAAGACACTTTGAGGCCTTTAGAAAGTTTGATTTGAAAAGAGTTGGACTTGAACTTTAATTAGAAGATTTGAAATTGGACTTTGATTTGAAATTGAACTTTGAAGTAGAACTTCGACTTATTTTGAAAAGATTGAATTGAGCTTTGAAATCACCTCAACTTGAATTGAAACTTGAAAACCATCTTGGTTTTAGAGTTGAGTTTTTGAAAAGAGTTGAAGCTTTCTAACTCTATTTTAGGAGTTGAACTAGTGTTTAGACATCCTAAGACTTAGGTAACCCAGGGTTTAAACATGCATTTGAAATAAAAAGTTTTGATTTTAGAAAGTTATATTTTAGAAAAGTTTCAATTTATGTAAGTTCCAAATTAGAAAAGTTTTATTTTAGGAAAGTGTCCATTTTAGGAAAGACTTGATTTTGAAAAGATTTGATTTTGGAAAGATGTGATTTTAGAAGGTTTTGGATTGAGAAAGTTTGAATTAAGAAAGATTTGGTTTTGAAATTTTGAAAGTCTAGATTTGGAAAGATTCGATTTAAGAAACATTGAGTTTGAAAAAGGTTTGACTTAAGTTTGAGGTAACTTGGGATTTAAGCAATCTTAAGACCTAAGCTTTATGCAAAACATTTTTGAATTGGAACGATTTGAAAGTTTGAAATTAGGAAAAATTTAAAATTTTGAAATTAGGAATGATTTGAAAGTTTGAAATTAGGAAAGGTTTAATCTCTATTTTCTAAAGTTGAAGATTGGATTTTATTTCTAAAAGTAGATGATTTGATTTAGTTTCTATTTGAAATTAGGAAAGGTTGGATCTCTATTTCCTAAAGTTGAAGATTGGATTTTATTTCCAAATGTAGATGATTTGATTTGGTTTCTTATTTGGAAAAGATTTGATTTGACTTGAAACTGGAAAACTTTAGTTTTGGAAATCTATCATTTTATGTGACTTTTGAATTAGGAAATCTATGATTTCATGTAGAAAAAATCCATGATTTGATGCAATAAAAAGCCATGACTAGGGTTTCCTAAACATGAATTTTAGGGTTTTGACTTGGACTTCAAGACAAAGCGTTTTTGAAAAGTGAATATTTGAAAAGACCTTTTAGGAAGTAGATTTGCAAAACTATTTAGAAAGGGATTTGAATATAGACTTTTGCAAGTCTCTTAAATATCTCAGTTTCGTAAAACGATTGTAATTGTGAGAAGACTAGAATTATTCTAGGGTTGTGATTTTGACAATAACTAGGGTTTGAGACCCTAATATGGACTTTGATGGTCTCTTTGAATGCAACACTTTCTTAAAACTATTCTAACTATAGAATGGTTAGAATCATCTTAGAGTTGTGATTTCATGAAAAACAATTTAATACTTGAACTCAAATTTAGATCTTGATAGTCATATTAAATATAACACTTTTTTAAAACAACTCTAACCATGGAATGGCTAGAATCATTCTAGGAGTGTGGTTTTGAAAACAACTTTGAAAATAACTCCCTTGAATGCAAGTTTGAAAACAACCTTGAACATGGTATTGAATGCAATGCATGAATATAACAACTACAATGCAATAGGGACGTGAACATACAAGGTTAGGCTTCACCACATAACCAAGGGGGCCAGACTCACACTGTCTTAGAGGGAACTCAAAAAAAATCCATAACACTGTGATTCTCTCCATGGCCTTCCTAGGCATGAATCGGTGTAAACATCCCATTTTTGCCCACTCAGCAGTCTCCAGTTCGTCCAGATTTGCATTCGAGTCAATATGGACATATCCCAATTTAAATCAGTTTTCCAAGTCTAATTCCGTCAATCAATCGCTTCGCAGACCCATTGGGCTCGAATAGAGGCAAATTGACCAAAGTGCCCTTGGGGCATTGTTCGGTCCAATTCTAGTGGGCATGTCTTCTCGAAGACAGTAAGTCCCCTTTTCAATCCAATTCCAATTTCAATTCCAAATCCACTCCGACACGTCTTTCGAGAAAGTTAATTCCTCGAGGGGGTAAGTCCATCCTATCCAACACGTATTCCGAGAAAACACTTCTGTCGCACGCCGGTTTTGGGGTGTCCAAAGTCCTTTCGGCTCGGAGACCCTAAAGCACAGAACTCTGTCACTAGAACTCGTCCTCCTAGAAGGACAACTGCGACTAGGTTTGAAAATTGGTTTGACTAAGGGCTCTTCAGAAAAATAGGAGTCGCCACCTAACTTGTTTAAGGTGAGTTAGGGCACCTAAAACTAAGTGTTAATCCGAAGATTAAACTTAGGATTTTTTGAAAAAGGTTTTGAAAACTCCCTCAAGAGAGGGTTTTTAAGGAAATAGGTTGTTTGGCAACCTTTGGGAAGATTTAAGCCCTTTTAGAAAATAACTCCATTTTGGTCATTTGAAAATAGAAATCTATGGTTCGGGCGTTGGTTACGTGTAGGGAAAATATCCTTAGATCATCACCCTACCTCGCCCTTTCGGTACCTACATGTCTAATCACCCTTTGTTCACTCACTAGAATAACCGGTTACCATTGTCCACTTAATAGCCACTTTAGAATTTTGAAAACATAGTTTATCATCACTTTTCGGATGGATGATGCATGATGCAAGTTTTTGGAAGAAGTTTGAAAATAATAAGGGTTTAGAAAGAGTTTGGAATAGAAACTTTGAATTGATTAGAATTTTTGAAAAAGGGATTGGAGTTGGAATAAAAGTTATGACCGTATCATTTTAGGTTGCCTACATATCTCATTTGGCGAGAATCAGGTCATTCGTAGTTCGGGCAAGAGCCCGATGAAAAATAGGCACAATAGGGCCTTTGGAAGGTTTGACGACACTCTAGGGTCTTTAAAAAAATTTTAGACACTTTGAGGTCTTTGGGAAAGTTTAAGACACTTGGAGGTCTTTTGGAAGTTGAAGACTCTTTGTGATCTTGGAAGTCTTGACTTGAAATAGAATGGTGGAGCATTTTGAAAGTGTTTTTGGATCAACCTAAAGGAGTTTTGAAAAAATGCTTTGGCATGACTCAAGGGAACTTGAAAGTGTTTTTTAAGTCTTGTTTTGAAAACCTTGGAGGAATGTTTCGATGAATTAGTTTTTGAAAGTAGTTTTTGGAAATGGCTAAGGGTTTGAAATCCTAACATGGACAACCTTAGAAGTTGTTCTTGATTTATCACTTGTCCTTGGAATCTCTAATCATGAGAGGGCTAGGGACGCCTTAGGTTTGTGACCTTTTGAAAATATCCTTGAAGATGGAGTGTAAGAACATTTGAAGAGTTTATAGAGTTGATTTTTTGAAATCATGAGAGTAGGGAGTTTTGGAAAAATGGGTTGTGAGGACCGTTTGAAATTGAGTGATTCATTTAGAAAATGGTTCAAGAGTTGGAACCTTGAAATTTATTAATCTAGATTGGGTTGGCTTAGGATTAAAGGTGACCTAAGGTTGACTAACTTGGGTTAGGTGAACCTAGGGTTAAGATGACCTATGGTTAACTAACAAAGGTTGGGTTAACCTTAGGTTAAGGTGACCTAGGGTTAACTAACTAGGGTAGGGTTAAACTAAGGTTAGGATGACTTAGGGTTAGGTTAACCTAAGATGAGTGAACTAGGGTTAAGCTAACCTAGGGTTGGACAACTAGGGTCAAGTTAACTTAGGGTTGGACAACTAGGGTTAAGTTAGCCTAAGGTTGGACAACTAGGGTCAAGTTAACCTAGGGTTGGACAATTAGGGTCAAGTTAGCCTAGGGTTGGACAACTAGGGTCAAGTTAGCCTAGGGTTAGATTGGGAAATGGTTTTGAAAGTTGGTTTCATGCACTTTTAGAAAGGGTTTTGAAAAATTACTTATGTTATGCAAAGGACTTTGGTTCACAACCCTTTTGAAGATCATTTCCATAAAAATTTTGACTCTAGCCAAGAGTATGGTTTATATGGTTGATGTTTGGAGACCATTCCAAGGAAGGTTTCCTCATGGCCATTATAACTATAATCTTAACTAGAGTGTAAAGGGTCCAAAAATCAACATGGTGATGACAACTTTCTAAGGCACCATTTTTAATGCAAAGATGGAGAGAATGCATTTTTGAAGATTATTTTTAGAGAAGGATTTTAAAAACTATTTTTCAAGGGAATCATTCCATCAAGAGGGGTTTCATATGGCCAAACAAAAGGGAGACCACTCAAGAGAAGGTTCCATGGGGCCATTTCAACCACTATACTTAAAAGAATGAAAATCTTGAAAATTAGAAATTTAGAAAGCAACCCTTATGCAAACGAAAATGTCATGATACCAAAATGAGAGTTAGGGGGTTAGTAGGAAGTCTTCTAAGGCATGATTTCTAAAATCTCATCCTAAACTTCAAGGAGCCAACTCTTGGAACAATTTTTGAAAGAAATATGGAGTTTGGAAATGGCATAAAAATAAGAGTAATGTAAGCATTGTGGAACATGACAATAAGCATAAAATGAAGTCAAGCATACAAATCATGATCAAAATAGTAATATGCAAGGGGTTATGACCACATACAAGGCTTTTAGGCTACATTACATAAACAAGGGGCTCTTAGGCCATACCATCTCAAAGTAGGCTAGTGAGAGGTCCCCCTACACGGTGGCTCTCACTTGCTTTCCTCTAGGCATGATCTAGAAGCCCTTTTGGCTCAAGCATGCAAGAATGGGTGGTTGTAGATGGGGGTTAAAATAAAGAATAGTCTAAGTAGGCTAGGAGGGATAAGAGAAGAGTGGGGGAAGACACAAATGTAAAAGAGATACCACCTTTTGCCTTCAACACACTTATAATCTTTCAAAGATGCTTTGATTGGAGCTTGAATGACTTTAAGAAGACTTAGAGGGCTGGTGGGGAGTGTTTGATGATGTATAAGGCTTTATATGTGAAGTATATAGGCTTGGGAATGGTGGAATCTAACCTAAGTGTTGGAGGGATGAAGTGTGTGTGGAGATTCGCAGTTCTGGAGTGAATTCAGTAGTGCTTCGCATCAGAAATCAGAGTTGGAATATGTAAAGCGGTGGTCTGGTATTTATAGAGATTCTGGAACAGGCTTGGCGCATGTACTACATGCGCCTGGCCAAAATTTGACCCTATGTAGGACATGCGCAGGTACTATTCCATTGCCAGAATAACACGTGGCACCCCATGTACTGGATAAATCTCGATTGTTGATAGAAAGTTGGTCGATTTGATCAAAATTTGAGCGCATATAGCATACGCTTCCTCACTGGGAAAGTTCATCCAAACTTTGCCTCGATAATTGGGTCAATCGGGAAGGTTTTGGGGGGATCGGTCGCACTCGGGATGTTCTCCCAGGGCTTCCGGTGAACTTTCATGTTTTTGAAAAGTTTGAATTATGTTTGGAAGTGTGGGATATCGTCTTGGGAAGTGTGCCAAAAAGGTCACTTTTGTGGAGCGTCTGTGATACACTCTGAGGGTGTTCGAAAGTGGCTGTTTTCGTTTTGTGTGATCGAGGCCTTCGGAAAGCGATCCATTCGATCGGACTGTACCAATGGAAAGTACTCTGGAAATACTTTCGGGAATTCTCAGATTTACGCGTTTCTCAAGTTATTTGACGGTGCTTTTTGATTAACGAATTGGAGAAAAAGTCAACATTGGCGGAGCGTCTGCGAGACGCTCTAGAGGTTGTTGAAAGTTATAGTTTTTGCACCGTACAATGGAGGGCTTCAGGAAGCGATCTATTTGATCGAGCCATATCGATGAAAAAATCTATGAACGAGCTTCTGAGAATTCCCTGATTTATGCATTTCTCAAGTCAGTTAGTGGTGCGTTATAACTAGGAAATAGGGAGAAAAGACAATTTAGGCGGAGCATTTACGAGGCGCTCCAGGGAACTTTCATCGAGTTGTGAGCATTTAGTGTCGTAGGGTTCTTCTCGGGTTAAACAAGGGTGTATGGTGAAACTCTTTGCTCGAAATCCTAGGATCGGTGCTGTTTCGGGACATGTTTGGATTGCTAGGGGCAAAATGGTCATTTTGACTGGGATTGGCTGAAAATGGTCAGGGATGGTTTGGTGTGTTGTGTTAAGCATGTAGGGTTGTTCAGGGATGGTTTTGGGAAAGTCTTTTACCGCTCGACGATGTTTTGTTCAGTGTTGGGGCATTTAGGGGCAAAATGGTCATTTTGACTGGAGTGGGCCAAAATAAGACCAGATTTGGACCAAATGGCGTGCGGGGGACGCCTAATGGTTTAACAATACTTTGGAAGGATGGACTTATCGTTTTGAGGGATTTTGAACTTTCCTAAAATGTGCCTGGAGGCCCAAAGGGTGGGTTTTGGTCATTTTTCACCGAGTCGGGTTAGCAGGCATCGGTGTTGACCTAGGTGTTGGTTTCCGAGACCGCCCAGTCTCGGAAAACTACCTGTGCGGTGTTGGTCCCTAAGAATGCCTGGTCTTAGAAAACTACTTGTAGGGGTGGTGTTGGTTCTTGAGAACGCTTGGTCCCAAAAAGCTACCTAGAATGGGGGTGTTGGTCTTTGAGAATGTCCAGTCTCAGAGAACTACCAAATGACGGACATTCTACATTGGTGGGCTAGCAGGCACTAGAAGTGAACCGTCTGAAACTTGATGAGGTGTTGGTCCCCGAGATCGCCCGACCTCGGGAAACTACCTGGATGGTATTGGTTTTCGGGACCGTCTGGTCCGAAAAGCTGCTTGGAATAATGGTGCTTATGGCTTCAGCGGGTCCTTGTGGACCTGTGAAGCGACCGGTCAGCTGGATTATAGGTTGAAAGGCTCATCTTGAACCTGCATCTGTTAAGATGTTGAAAAACTTAGCTCGGTCGGGCCGGAGATTGCCGAGCGGGTAAAAATGGGGTGCTTACAACTTCGGAATGGTAAGTCCTTTTAAACCCGTCGGCCGGGATAAGACCCCAAATCCCTTAGATAGTAGAATGGTCCACCTTTAGTGCCTGCTAGCCTGCCAATGAAGCAATGTTTGTTTTGACACGCCTTCCAAGAAAGTTGATTCCTCAGGCGCTAAGTCCACCTAGTAGCTACCCAAGATTAGGTAGTCTCTGGAATGATCGCGACCCGTTAGAGTAACGGAAATACTCGTAAACATTGCAACCGTCAGAATGGCGGAAACACTCACAAACAGGTCAATATAGGGAATTGCCAACAAACCCCTATGTCACGGGACCGCCGTCAGAGTGACGGAAACACTCAAAATTCGGGTCAACACCAGTGCCTAGTAGCCCACTCTGGTGAAAAATGACCAAACTGCCCCTAAGGCTATTTCCGGCACGTTTCTTGAGAAAGTACCTAAGTCCTCAGAATGGTAAGTCTGCCCTTTCAAGATTGTCTTAAGGATAATCCGGCATGATTAGGTGCCTTACAGTAAGTTTTGGGCTAATTCTAAGACTTTTCGGTCAAAATGACCATTTTGCTCTTATGCATCCGAGCGCTCTGAAAACCACACCGGCTCTGGGTATCAAACTAGTAGCCTCCCGGAGATGCTTTTGATAGTATCCCCGGCCTTCCAATACATTTCTAGGTCATTTCGAGTCAATTCTGGCAAGCACTGTGCATAATGACTGTTTTACCCCTAGCGGACCGTTTTCCTTTTCAAACTACACCGGCTTTGGGTATCAAACCGGTAGCCTCCTGGAACATTCTAGCTAATGTTTCCAAGCTTCCAGTCTTCTTTTGGGATATTCCGAGTCTATCTCGGTGGCTTTCCGGTCTAATTGATCGTTTTGCCTCTAATGGCCCGGTCATCCCCTCCGTCACATCTTGACATCATTCTTCAATTCTATTACTCCTGAGACTTTATTCTTAGGTTTCCTATCCCTTTTCGGCCTTTCGGGCCATTTCCAACCCCTTAAACCATTCCCGGACCTTCTGGAGTCACTTCTAGTGAAGCTAGGCTAAAAATTACATGGTAATCACTAGTATAGGCGCCCAAATCTTCTGAAGCTACATTGCTTGCTGGCCTAAAAACTTTCCTAAGTGGTTGGCGTCACTAATAGTGGCACCAAGCCAAATTTTGGCCTTGCGCCACTCCTAGTGGTGCCAAAAGGAATTTTTGCCTGGCGCCACTACAACAGGTGCTAGGTCATTTCTCTTTCTATAAATAAAAAAAACCTCCTCCAGCGTGAAAAGGGTCCACAAACTCAGTCTAAAAACTCTCCTTTTCGATACACAGAGCTCGTAGCCTCCCCAAACCCTAATCTTCTTTAGGTTTTCCAAACCATAGCCCCTATACACTAAACCTTAGTATATATACACTCCTATACACTCACATGCACCCTTATACACTCGTATACTAGCCTCCAAAGCCTCCATTGAAGACTTGAAGTGGTGCAACTTTGAAGCTTGCAAAGATTAAAGCAAGCTCTCAAAAAACGATGCAAAGCAAAGCGAAGATCAAAGTAAAGAAAGCAAACCGAGCAAGCAAATAAAAGAAGACACAAGGTAGGCTTCCTATTTACGTTTATGCAAGTCCCCCCTCTACTCTCTCTCCTAACCTACTTGGATTTTCTTCTATTTTAATCTCTCATCTTTTACTCCCCTTTTCTTGCATGCTTGAAATAAGGGACTCCCCGGTTCATGTGTAGGATTAGGCTATTGAAAGTCACTGTGTCGGGGGCTTTCTCTTAGTCTAACCGGAGACCACGTGGGTTCAGCCCCCTTAATTGTGTGGTGAAGCCTTTAACCTTGTTTGTTCATGGCCCTAACTTGCATTGTACATATCATGATCATGCACCTATCCAAAATCCGTTTTCAAACTTGTTTTCAAAACTTGCATCAAAATCGCTTTCAAAACTTGCATTAAAATTTTCTTCTTTAAAACTTATTTTTTCAAAATCACAATCCTAAGGTGATTCTAGCTTTTTCATGGTTAGGGTCACTTTAGACAAGTGTTACATTTAAAGTGACCAATATGGTACATATTTTCAAACCCTTGTTGTTTTCAAAACCATAATCCTAAAATGGTTCTAATCTTCTTATGGTTAGAATCGTTTTAGGAAAGTGAGATATTTTTAGAGGCTTACGAAAGTCTACATTCAAATCCCTTTCTAAATCGCTTTTCAAACTTACTTTCCAAAACTTCTTTTTAAATCCTCTCCAAAATCTCTCTTTACATCTACTTTCTAAAATCTCTTCTCCAATATACTTTCTAAAAACTCTCTTCAATCTCCTTTCAAAAATTGCTTTCTAAAAGTTGTTTTCTAAAACTTCCCTTCAAAAACGCCCTCCAAAAAAATATATTTTCTAAAAACTCATTTTCAAACTTCTTTCCAAAAAAAAAAAAAAAAAAAATACTCTTTTCAAAATTCACTTTCTAAAAACACTCCCCAAGTTTCTTTCCTAACCACTCTTTGCAAAAATCTCTTTCCTAAAAACTCTTTTCAAAAGTTTCGTTCCTAACAATTCTTTTTAAAAATTTCTTTCCTAAAAACTCTTTTCAAAAGTTGACTTTCTAAAACTCCTTTCTAAGATCTCTTTCAAAAATCTTTCTTTCCAAAAAACTCAACTTCTAAAAAAACTCTTTACTTTGTAGCCCTAGTCAAGTTCTAGAGCCAACGATTAGAAAACCCATATTTTCTTTCAAAAAACATGATTACTTCAAAACCTAGGTTTCCAAAATCTTCTTTTTTTTTTTCTACATCAAAATCATATATTTTCAAAACCTATTTTCTAACCCAAAATCTAGGATTTCTAAAACTTCATCTTTCCAATTCCATGTCAAATCCAATCTTCCCTTTAGGAATCCAAATCCTTAGGAAACTAGATCCAATCCTCCGTTTTTGGAAACAAAATCAAATCATCTCTTTTTAGAAATAAAATCCAATTTTTTGCTTTTGGAAATAGGAATCTCAATCTTTCCTAATCTAAATCTTTCCTAATCCCAATCATTCCTAATTCCAACCTTTCCCAATTCCATACCTTTCCAAATCTCAACTTTTCAAATTATAAATTTCCCAAATCTTTCTTAAACTCAAACCTTTCCTAATTTCAAGTGTTTCTAAAACTCAAATCTCGAATCTTTCTAAGTTCAAACCTTTCTTAAATTCAAATCTTTCGAAAATTCTAAACTTTCTAAATTTCAAATCTTTATAAATTCAAAACTTTCTAAAGTCAAAACTTTCTAAATTCAAAACTTTCTTAAGTTAAAACTTTCTAAATTCAAAACATTCCAATTTCAAAACTTTTTAATTTTAATTCTTTCCTAATTCGAAACTTCCCTAAAATGAAACCTTTCTTAAAATGAAAATTTTCCTAAATCGAAACTTTTCTAAAATGAGACTTTCCTACTTTGAAACTTTCCTAATTGGAACCTTTACTAAATTCAATCTTTCTTAAATTTCAACTTCCCTAATCTTTCAAGTTCAACATTCGAGTCAAATATTTTCTAAAACCCTTCCAAGTCAAGTCCAACCTTTCTTAACCTCTAGTCTTTCCTAAGTCCCATCTTATCTAAGTCTAAGTTTCCTAAAACCAAGCTTTTCAAAACCAAGCTTTTCAAATTTTCCAATCAAAATTTAATTTCTTAATTTTCCAATCCAAATCCCGACTCAATTTCTTTCTTCAAATCAAAATATTCTATTTTCAATCGGACTCTTATTCGAATTACAACTGACCTGATTCCTCAAAAAGGATATGTAAGCAACCCTCGCAGGTGCGATCATAACTTTTTTCAAATCTCCAATTCCATAACTCTTCTTAAGTTTTTAATTCCATAATCTATTTCAAGTTTTTAATTTTAAAATCTATTTTTGAATCTCTATTTCCAATTTCTAAAACTCTTCTTTCAAAACTCAACTCTATCTTTTCAAAACTCTATTTTTAAAATCGAATCAAGTTTTTTCAAATCACAAATTTCTTTTCTAAGTCTATTTTTAAAGTTAAACTCTTTTCTTGCACTTACATATCATGCATCATTCTTTTAAACATTCTTTTCTAAAGTGGATAGTATTGGACATTTATTAATCGAAGACTTTAATGGTTGAATCTAGGATGAATAGACATGTAGGTACTGCAAGAGCGGGGTAAGGTGATGGTTTAGTGTCTCTTCCCTATATGTAACCAATCTTCGAACTTAGATCACTGTTTTCGAAAGACCAAATGGAGTTATTTTCAAAAAAAGGCTTAAATATTTTCTAAAGGCTGCTAAACAACCTATTTTCTTAAAAACCCTCTCTTGAGGAAGTATTTTTAAAATCGTTTTCAAAAACCCTTAGTGTAATCTTCGGATTGTGCTTTGGTTTAGGTGACCTAACTCACCTTAATCAAGTTAGGTGGCAACTCCAAACTGTTTTCCAAAAACGTTTATTCAAAATTAATTTTCAATTCAAACTTAGTCCCACTCATTCTTCTAGGAGGATGAGTTCTAACGAGAGAGTAAAGTATTTTTTCCGCTTGTATGTGTATTCCTCGAGTGCTAAAAATCTGAGCGCGACAACTGAGAGATCCCTTGTTTCAAGCATACAAGAAGACAAGGTAAAAGATGAGGATTAAAATAGAGAATAACCGAAGTGGACTAGGAGGGAGAAGAGAAAGAAGAGGATTACATAAAAGTAAATAGAACCCTACCTTGTCTTCTTCTTTAGTTGAAAGCTTCAATGGAGGACTTGTTTGAACCTTGAGATGATCTTCAAGAGCTTCCAAGGGATAGACTTGACCTTCGATGGATACTTGGAGATAAGGATTTGAGTATGTAGATTGTATGGAGGCTAGAGTTTAAGGAGGCTTGAGAGAATTAGAATTTTGAGGAAATTCGAGCTTTGTTTTCAAAGAGGCAAAGTTTTTTGAGTAATTTTGCTGATCCAGAATACGCAGAGGGTTGCCTTGTATTTATAGGTAGGCAAAACAGGGACTGACGCCTATTGTAGTGGCGCCATGCCATATTTTGGCTTGGCGCCACTTTGGAAAATTTTGGGGGCGGTAGGAAACAGATCTTTGACCCTTGTGACGCAATGCAGAAGATTTGGGCGCCCATCCTAATGACTAACGTATAATTTTTAGCCTGATTTTACTAAGAGTGACTTCGAAAAGTTTAGGAATGATCTGAAAGGTTTCGAGTAATCATACTCGGCCGAAAATGGACAAGAACCCCTGAAAGAGTGTCTCGGAGATAAACGACTTGATAACTAGAGCCGGAGTAGTTGAAAGGGTGACTGGCCGACTAAGAGCAAAACGGTCATTTGAATTGAAAAACACTGGGATCGACCCAGAGTGACCCATAAGAAAGCTTGAAGGTTTGAAACAATGTTGAGAGTGCTCCGAGGAATTGTTGGTTTGATACCCAGAGGCGGTATGGTTGGAAAAGATAACTAGTCCACCAGGGGCAAAACAACCATTTCACGTTGAGTTTACCGGAATGGACTCGGAATGGTTTGAGAAGGTATTAGAAGGTTGGGAATACAATGAGAAGCATCCTCGAAAGGTAATAGGTTTGATACCCAGAGTTGGTGTGATTCCCAGAGGCACTCATATGCTTAGGGACAAAATGATCATTTTAATCGGATGTTCTTGAAATTGATTCGGAAGTGACTGGAAGGCACTAGAATGTGCTAGATTATCTTTGAGACAATCTTGGAAAGGGTAGACTTACTGCTCTAAGGTCTTAGGTACTTCCTCGAGAAGTGCACCGGTGGGGCCCAAGGGGCAGTTTGGTCATTTTTCACCGGAATGAGCTAGTAGATGCTAGTGTTGACTTGAGTTTTGAGTGTTTCCATACTCTGATGGTGTGTGACAAGTTGGTTTCCAAAGGTATCCTATCCTCCGGTAAACATGCCACGGCCAAGAGGCATGTTCGGTCCCGTGACATAGGGGGTTTATTAGCATTCCTGATGTCAACCTGTTGGAGAGTGTTTTTATCACTCTGAGGTGTGCGTTCATTTTGGAGACTGTCGAATCTTAGGAAGCTGCTGGATGGAGTTATCGCCGGAGGGATTAACTTTCTCAAAGACGAACCTAATAGCAGACATTTTACGTTGGTGGGCAAGTAGGTGCCAAAAGTGAACCGCTCTACCATCTCGGGGACTTGAATTTTGTCGTGGTCAACCGATGTGAAGGGACTTATCGTTCCAAGAGATTTTATACTTTCTCGGTAAACGTGCCGTGCTAGATGGACTTACCGTCTAAGGGATCAATTTTCTCAAAAAACGTGTCGAATTGAGTTTGATTAGTCTGGACTAGAATTGAAATTGGAATTAGAATTGTGGTTGAAATACGGGCTTATCGTTTGTAGGAAGACATGTTAACTGGAATTGGACCGAGCAATACCCCAAGGGCAGTTTTGTCATTTTGCTTCTATTGGGCTTAGTAAGCCCGTGAAGTGTTTGATTAACTGGATTAAGTCCAAAGAACTTATTTGGACTTGAATGTGTCTGCATCAGTTTGAATGTGAGTCCGGTCGAGCAGAAGACTATCGAGCGGATAAAAATAGAATCCTTACAATGTGCCCCTACACTGTAAAATTTGAATCTCAATGGCAGTAGTTAGTACTAACACTAGCTATTAGTCCTATGAGTAGAAAAAAGTGTTAGTTAAAGAGATAAAAAGCGCATCCATGCATTCACAGGAAACCGGCAGTGAACACACATAAATTGTTTTCTTTTTTGTGTGTGGTTATAGTCACTCATTATCGTTGTGGTTACAAGAAGTGATATACTTTGATTTTAGTATCTAAATTCTCTTCCCTAGGTATTCATTACTTATTAAAAATTACTACATTAGATGAAATGCTTCTAAATTTAATAAAAAGTCTAAAAGTTAGTTGACTATCTTCTTATAATTTCTATAACTATTACTTCAAATACAAGCATTCTTGGTAAGTGTAATTTTGTTTCATTAATTTTTTAATGCTTATTTAAATATGTGAGATATTCTTAGTTATAATATTTTACTAAAAATTATAAATAGAATAACTAATTCCTTCAAATTGAAATAACATATTAACCAGCCATGTTTTTTTTATTACAATCTTTGTGCAGACAATAAATTTTTATCTTTTGAAATGATTACATTTACCTTTTAATATATAAGAGTAGATCATTATGGTTGTGTTGTGAATGCCATATATATTTTTTATTTTATGCAATTATTACTTTATAAATTTATTTCATTTAATATAATTTCCATACAAGCTAAAAATAAGAAATCAATATGAATTCATAGCTCATTAACTATTACTTTAAATATATGTATTCTTGATTATTATAATATTCTGTCATACTTATATTTCTAAAAACAGAACTGAGTAATCCTTATGTTACAGGACATAATTGAATTAGAAACTGTACATAAGAAAAGAACCAACCCAAGATTCACTTAGTTAACTTAGGAAGATGTAGTTCAAGGAGGGAGTTGTTTATATATAAAATATGTGATGCTTTATAATATTAATGCCTATAAGTTGATAGAAAACCAACCATGGTTGTTGTCTGCTTCAGCTTTGAATTTGAGATGTGCATATTAAGAAGTTTGATAGATCAATTAGGGGACCATCCTGGCCAGTTGCTTTCTCTTTAAGAATGGTATTAACAAATTGATGGCAACATGTACCAACTCCTACCACAAAATGTTGAACACTTTGGTGGTTCTAGGATATAAATAAAACCCATTGACTTCAACAATATGTCACTGTTATTACTCTTAAGGGGATAATAACAAAGGTAGCAGGCCGGCGTCCGGCGGTTAGATAAATCTTCAACAATAATGCATCTCTCTCTCTCTCTTCAACAATATGTAACTGTTATTACTCTTTAGGGATAATAACAAAGGCAGTCGGCCGGCGCCCGGCGGTTAGATAAACCTTCAACCATAATGCATCTCTCTCTCTCCCTCTGTGTGGATTATGCCTTTGCTTCTGTACATGTAGGTCGCATGGAGGAAGCCATGTTTTGGCCAAGGGGGGCCATGGCTCCTCCTCCTAAGGATCAAAAACCCTATACATATGGTACAAATTCAGACACAAAAATTTTTATATAATAAAGTAGCACCCTCTAAAGTTCAAAAACCCCAATATATATGATAGCCCAAAATATTGTACATAATAAAGTGGCTCTCTTCAATGTTAGAAATTCCTATTATATTTAGTATAGAATCAAGGCAACAAAAATTTTACATCATAAAATGGCTTTTTTAATTATGTTCAATTTACATTGTGATATATATATTTTTGTTATGTGACCTTATTTATTTATTTTTTTTATGGTCTGATTTATTTGCTGCTCAAAGCCTATGCTTACCCATGCCCAATTAATTTAGGTCTAATACAAAGTTTGGAAAACAAAGAAAAAACTCTTCATTTAGTTGAGTCGTTAGACAATTTTGTTAGTAATCTCCATTTCGTCTTGGGCTGCAGTAAGAAATTCTGGCTTCCTCCCTTATGGAGGTCATGTTTGCTGCAATGTCTACTAGTATAATAAGCAATCTCTGTGTTCATGTGAATTTACTAATTTGAACATACTTTAAACTTCTAAGTTGAAGATATTAAGGGTTGGTTTGGTACAATTTTTTTGTTAAGATTTTTTAGAGCTTACAAGCAAAAAATTTTCTTTAGCTAAAGATAAACAAAAAAAAGTAAAAAGTCTAGAAAAATATGATTTTTTTTTACTTATAAGCTTTAAAAAAAGTTAAGTAAAAAACTATACCAAACGACTCCTCAGGATGTTCAAATTAGTATAGTAAGCAATCTAGAAGTTCTAACCATGATGAACATTACTCTTGGGGCGCTTACACTCCATCCATTTTTTTTTTGGTTCATGGGGTTGGCGGGGTATAAAGCTAAAACAAGTTGGAGTTACCCCCATCACCTCGCCTAACAAGTTGGAGTTACCCCCACCACGTCGCCTAGATACAGGTAGGGGTGTTCACAGGTCGGGAGTCACTCGTCATCTGACCCGATCACATCAGGTTGAAAAATTTTGAAATCGCACTCGACCCAAAGGATGATCGAGTCGAGTCGGGTTGTGTTCGGATCAAGTGAAAAAAATCAAATTTTAGTATAAAAATATTGAGTTGGGTCAAATTAGAGAAATAAAGACCCAACACCTTAATCGAATATAGTCAGATTGGTCGAAATTCACTCATAGAATAATCGGATTGGATCAGTTTGGTGTGTTTTTTGAATAGCCTTAGACACGGGAATATGTATATAATCTATTAACCTTAACCTTTCCTTGTACTCGTATACATGTGTATTTTATATGTTTTTTCCCACTTCATTTGTTTTATTGATCCCAAATACTCCTTGGCAACTACAATAGGATAGGGTTTCTTGAAGAGGCCTTGATAGAGACACCCTTAAATCATTCATTTGATTCTTCAATGACATGTTTATCGTTGCACTATGATTTTATGTGTGGCAACATATGGTATTGTTAGACCAATTAATCACATTAATGTGTAAGAATGTATGGTTTTGTGAATCCTCCCTCCCTCTCGTAGAGTTTGTAGATAAGCTCTACTTTTGTGTTGAACTTTACGACTGGCTTTTCATATCCTTTGTTTTTTCTCGTTTCCCCATAACCAAAGTTGATGTCCTCTTGGTTTTCAAGCTTATTACTTTGAAAAGGTCTGAAAACAGGATTAATATATATCTAAATAAAAGCTGAAATGTAGGCCAGGCGGGCTAGTATTAGTAGAAAAGTAGCTATTATCATTAATAATCTTGTCCACAATGAAACATGACTAGAATGGTACTGGAGGACAAGATAACAATTAATGAAAACAAGGGAAAAGAGGATTTTCTCTTTTGCCAAACATATGCAAAAGTTCAATACCCTGGGCTTGATTATGTTCACATCCTGCTGGCCAGTGAATTAAATGAAAAAAAAAAAAAAAACGAGGATCGCGGATAGTTACTAAAATTCATGGTTCTCTCGCGAGAGAACAATGTATTATTAATAAAGATTACAAGTATGTGACAATCTTAAAACACCCAAACTAAAACTAATACCTAAGTCACAACTGTTCAAAAATTTTCGAGTCCTAAAGCCATCAGCCTCTCCATTCCTCTTAGTGTCTTGAGCCATATAGCCATACACATTTGCTACTTCGTTCTCCTGTATTTTTTAGTCTCACTCTCCTATCTCTCTGCAAGCATCTTTTGAACTTTACAAGCCTCTCTTGATCAAAAGTTTTTCTTTGAGCACACCAAGCCAACCTTAGAAATTCTAGTTTTTATATAATTAAAAAAATGCTAAATGTATTGGATCCCCTAACTCGAACCAAATACATATGCAACCCAAATTATATACGTGCAGAGAATACAAAACACATACCCAACAGGGACACGATTCCTCCGAAGAGAACTCGTCATTTGCTTTTACAAGCCTATGAGTAGACCAAGCATATACACCCAGGTGAACCAAATACAGTGAAAGTGCCTTCGGGAGGAGAGTATCTGTGCAGATGGACAATGCACATCCACTCAAGTGATCTAAATTTTGTCTTATAATATTGCTTTTACCACACAATGGCTGCATGTGATGGTGTGATTCAACTTCAATTATGTGTCCAAAAGCAGGGGTTTTAGCTACTTCAGCAACCACCAAACTAAATTCTGTTAGGGGTGGGTTACCCATTGCAATTGGTAAGAATTTTCTTTTTGGTGAGCATCCATTTATTGATTTTGTTTTGTGAAAAATGAGCTGAATCTGACATCTTTACGAGGCATGCGTAGTATATATAAGGCCCAATTTGAGTTGTGATCATATAGTGTGAGCCTATGCACATCCATTATGTTATTGATGTGGTTTGATAATAGTGTGGCCATGCTTAAGGCTGATACATGACTATGCTCAGAATATAGCAATCTAATATTATTCAAGTGTAGGTGCAACGAAGCAGTAAATAAAAATTCGGTAAGACTGAAGTCGATCCACAGAGAACGATTAACAATACATGCAAAATTAGGCACTAAAATTCATCCCAAATAATAGATTAGATATTAACTAAGTCATGCGAGACACCGTAGTGTTGCAATGACTTCAGTTGAAATCTAAACCAACCGGTTTGAATTTCACCTTAAATAGTACCGATTAAAATTGGACAATTGCTACAAAAAAGGTAACTAAAGAAAAATAATTTGTTTTTGAGAGATTACTGATTGTTGACTTGACTTCAAAGTAAACTGAATAAAATGGCCTTGGACCTAATTGATCCGATCACCCAATTCATCCGAAATTTCAATGGAGGTTTTGTAACTCAAGGCATTTAATTAAATCTAGAATAATAAAATTAAAGTCATAGATTCATACAATCGATTTGTGCAATAACTATTGCAATAACTATTTGTGCATAGAAATTACCAAATATAGTAAAAAATCTATGTTTTCTGAAAGATCTAGAATTTTATTGCCAATAATTAGAATATAAAAGATATACGATAAAAATCCAATTACCTCTATTAAAATTTCAAGATTCTCGAATGATCTTTACAATTGGTTCCAAGAATAAACTAACTACTCATGCCTTTAAAAAGACTCGTCTTGAAAAATAATTCTATTACTAGTAATATAAAGTGCAACAAACTATAAGACTTAAAATAAAAACAAACTAATAACTAAGAAAATTTTCTATACTAAAATTCTCTCTCTAAAATCTCTACCCTCTGCTCTCGTACAACTAATCTCCTCTACCTTCGTCTCGCTTCTAAACTTCTGCTCCACTCCTTTTATAGCCGTTGAATCATTTCTTCCTTGTTTTCTCTTCTTGGTTTCCTTCACCTGTAACCATACAATATATAATAATTAATAAATAATAGCACTCCACCTACTCTTCTCACTCCACTAATAATATTATTTATAATATATAAATCTATATATGTATAATATATAACATATGAATGTCTATGTACACGTAGGTATTATTTTGTTTGATTTTAGTTTTAAATTTGCACACGACACAAAAATATAAAACAAAACCAATTTTATATTCAAATAATAAATAATATATACATATTGCTAATAATAGCTTATAATTAGGGACTCCAATTGTATGTTTTAGAATACAATCACACCTCCCAATTAAGTTTTTGGTAGTTCCTAGCAAAATAAAACATACTTAAAAAGGTATGCTTTACTTTCATAGGGATCACAAGTGCATTTAGCCAATGCACAAACCTTTAAACCTAAGTTTCCTCTAGTGGACGAGTAATGTCTCATGAGGGTTTTCAGTTATGATATACTCACAATATCAACATGTTGCCTGCAAGTGAGGATAATGAGGATAAAGTATGATATGTATAAAAAACAAGCATATTCTGTTTATCCTACTTTTTAATACACAAGTAAGATAATAGCTTAGAACAACATACTAGAGGCTTTGAGTGTGTGTTCATCACATGATAAGGAAGGTATTACAAGATAAAAACACAGTGTCATCCTTTAAGCTTTGATTCAACTTCATTGGATATTCTCTTAGAAAGAAAGAAATCAGGCATACACTAGAGAGTAAATGTAAATTATAATAAAAAGAGACAACCATAAAGAAATGATGGAAATATAAATCGTGGGAGATGACTTGGCATAGCTCCATGAAAGAATACTCAATGTTAAAACCACACAAGCAATTGATAGATGAATTCTTTAGTGAGTGAATGAACAAGCAATGTACACTTCAAATCATCAAAAGCTTTGTTTAGGTTGTAACTTGGTCATAAGGTATAAGGTAAGGAGAAAGAAAGGAGAAATGGTAAAAAGTTCAAAACATGTGCAATCAAGACATGTAAAGATCAATGAATACATACTTTTATTTTCTCTCCATTTCATTTAATCGATTTTTTTTCCTTCCTCTTTTTTTTTTTTTTTTTACTTCCCTTCTTTCTTATTGTCTTTTCTTGTTTCTTCTTCTTCTTCTTCTTCTTCTTCTTCTTCTTTTTTTATCATATTGTAAAAACATCCCCCCTTTTATCAATTTAACTTTTACAAGTGAAGATACTTGTGTTTTTTTTTTTTTTTTTTTGTTAGGGAAGAAGCTTTAACAATGCTATATTTAGTAAAAGATAAGAAATAGATCTAACATTAGATCCGAGAGAATTATATCAACAAAGAAATTTGTGGCTCAAACGATCAAAGATGGCTTCAAGTCATTTTAAAAGTGTACAATAGCTCAAAGTTCTAAGAATTCAATATATTCAATTACCTAAACAATTAAAACAATCAAGTTAAATACAAGTATAATGTAGCTATTGAATGAGTGATGTGAAAGAATTTTATCAAGAATAAATATAAACACTCCGAAAGGCCTAATTGGTTTTAAAGCTCACTTGGTGAATAATCTCTACTTTTATAAGGATAAAACTGTACAATATATAAAAACATTAAACTTATCATGATATGATAATGAGTGATGTAAGATAGCATCTATCTATGTATTAAGATAAAATCTTGCAATTACATTAAAAAGAAAGGATAAAACAAAAATTGTGCTAAAGTGAATGAAAACATGCTTTAATAATTTCCCAAAATCTACATTTGTATTCCACATAAAACTGTACAAAATTACAAAACACTCTTTTTTTTTGAAAAATAACTTTAAAATCTGCAAAAATAAACACAAGTAATCTGCAAAACATATGTACAAACAAACAAAACAAGAAATTGTAAAAAGAAATACACAAATATACTATACAACAGCTAATCATAACAAAGTCGAGCTAATCCTTTAACATCCAAATCAAGGTAGTCTACAGTTCTGATGAAACCTAAGTATCTTAATGCCTCAGCATTTACTCTACCCTTAAAAATGTCTAAGTTAGCCATCTGATTCCCTGACATTAATCGGTTGCTCCCTTTGTAATTTTTATTCACACACGTATGTCTAGCACAACGTTAACACCTATTCAGTCTTTTTGCTCTTCTTTTACAGGCCAGAGTACTGCGACCAATAAGAGGTTGATGTTATTTTTCTTATAGCTCAACTCTCCTCACCACTCTTGCATGGCGAATTATTTTGCCACTGACACCGCGTGAAAGTATCAGATCAACACAGCATGCAAATACAAGTACTCTACCATCTATATGAGAAGTCATAAAACTATCCAATTTTTTAACGTCTGCTGGTCACAAAGATAAAAATAAATAAATAAATAAAACACACAAACAACAGAAAATGACAATCCAAATAACAAAAAAAAAAAAATGAATATGTCCGTCTGCGAGGCAAAAGGAAGGAAAAGGGTGGGAGACAAACATGGGTGGGAAGAAAGGTCCCTTCCCTTCAACTAGAAAATAAAATAGTTACCAAATCAAATAAATAAACTAAACTAGCTATACAAACTGATTAAGTGTTGCTTTTACTCAAACAATGGTGGATTCATTAGATCCACACTTTCAATCAAACTTACAAAGTTCTCTAAGTAGGGCTTCAGTCTTTGCCTATTGACTTAAAAAATATTCTTATTGTTGGAATTTTCAATTTTCTACCGCTCCATGCGGTGACACATCTCTTAGCTGATAAGGTCTAGACCACTTATTCTTCAATTTGCCAGGAAACAAGTGTAATCAGGAATTGTAATACAATACCTTTTTACCGACATGAAAAGACTTACGAAGGATGTGCCGGACATGGAATGTTTTCATCTTGGCCTTAGAGATCTTTGCATTCTTATAGGCATCATTTTGAAGTCCCTCAAGTTCATTGAGTTGCAGCTTCTTTGTTTGGCCGGCCGTATCTATGTACTCATTAAATTGGTGAATGGCCCAATAGGCTTTGTACTCAATTTCTACTGGAAGGTGACATGATTTCCCATACACAAGCCTATAAAGAGAAGAACCTAACATAGTTTTGTAAGCAGTTCTATAAGCCTAGAGTATATCCACTAACCTTAAGGACCAGTGCCTACGATTAGAATCAACAGTTTTCTCAAGAATGTGCTTAATCTCCCAATTAGCTAACTCAACTTGGTCACTAGTTTGGGGATGATAAGGTGTACTAACCTTGTGAACAACCCTATATTTTCGCATTAACATTTCAACGAGTTTATTACAAAAGTGAGTATCACCATCACTAATGACAACACGAGACATACCAAAGTGAGAAAAAATATTCTCCTTTAATAACTTGACCATAACGCAGTGATCATTGGTACGAGAAGCAACAGCCTCCACCTATTTAGACACATAATCAATGGCCACATGAATGTAAAGGAGTCTAAACAAACTAGGGAACGGTCTCATGAAATTAATACTTCAACAATTAAATATCTCAAGAGTAAGAATGGGGTTGAGGGGCATCATGTGCCTTCTAGTCAGACTTTCTAGTCGTTGACACCTATCACAAGATGTGTAAAAAGTGTGAACATCACAAAACATGGTGGGCCAATATAAGCCAGATTGTAGAATCTTTGCAACTGTCTTTTTCGAACTAAAGTGCCCACCATAAGCATAGGAGTGACAGAACTCCATGATAGATTGAAACTCATTGTTGGGGATACACCGATGAATTATCTGATCGGGATAATACTTGAACAAGTATGGATCATCCCAGAAAAATACCTCACATTTTTAAAGAATTTTCGTTTACCTAAGTAAGACTAGTGTGACGGTATCTTGCCAGTAGCCAAAAATTTGGCTATATCAGCGAACCATGGAACAGTTATTTGAAAAAGTGCTTGGATTTGGAAAAGATGCTCATCCGGAGAATACTCATTGATAGGGAGAGCATCTTTGGCTTCTCCATCAGTAAGAAGCCGTGACAAATGGGTCAGCAACTACATTTTCTATCTCTTTCTTGTCTCGAATTTCAATGTGGAACTTTTGTAACAAAAGAATCTAATGAATGAGGCGTGGTTTTGCATCAGGTTTGGTGAGCAAGTACTTTAGTGCAGAATGATCAGTGTATATGATGACTAATGACCCCACCAAGTACGATCGAAATTTAGCTAATGCAAATATGACAATAAGAAGTTCCTTTTCAGTTGTGGTATAGTTTAATTGGGCTTCATTGAAGGTTTTGCTCGCATAATAGATAACATAGGGTTTCTTTCCACTCTTTGCCCCGAAACTGCTCATATAGCATAATCACTACCATCACACATCAACTTGAAAGATGATGACCAATCGGGTGACCAAATGATAGGTGCAGTTGTCAACAGCTCTTTAAGCATGTCGAAAGCTTCTTGACATTCAGACGTCCATTCAAATAAAATGTCTTTTGGCAATAGATGACACATTGGACAAGAGATGACACTAAATCTTGCTATGAATCGCCGGTAGAAACTAGCATGCCCAAGGAAAGATCGAATGTCTTTCACAGTTCTAAGAGTAGGTAGTTTATGAATCAGCTCAACTTTGGCTTTATCTACCTCAGTCCCCTTGCTAGACACGATGTGTCTAAGCACTATACCTTGTGTCACCATGAAGTGACACTTTTTCCAGTTTAGGATGAGGTTACTCTCCTCACATCTTTCTAATAATTTTTCGAGGTGTTCCAAACAACTCTCATAGGTATCTCCGAACACAAAAAATCATCCATGAAAATCTCCAAAAATCTCTCCACCATATCACTAAAGATACTCATCATGCACCTTTGAAAGGTGGCCGGTGCATTGCATAAATCGAAAGACATTCTTTTGTAAGCATAAGTACCAAAAGGACATATGAAAGTCGTCTTATCTTGGTCTTCTAAGGCAATTTCAATTTGGTTGTACCCAGAGTACCCATCTAGAAAATAGTAAAAGGCCCGTCCTGCCACTCGTTCTGAGACCTGGTCCAAGAATGGGAGTGAAAAGTGGTTTTTTCTAGTAACAGCATTCAGTCGACGATCATCAATACACATACGCCACCCAATGTCAATCTTAGTGGGCACTAGTTCATTTTTCTCATTTTGAATTACTGTAACTCTAGATTTCTTAGGAACAACTTGGGTTGGACTAGCCCATTTTGAATTAGAGATGGGGTTATATGATACCCGCCTCAAGAAACTTTAGTACTTCTCCTCTTACAACTTCCTTCATGTTAGGATTTAGAGGTCTTTGCATTTGACGCATCGGTTTAGACTCTTCCTCAAAATATATACGATGTGTACATACAAGAGAATTAATACCATGAAGGTCTGCAATGGTCCAACCGAAGGCTTTTCTATGATTCTTTAGCACTTGCACAGGGCTCTTCTCTTGGCCTTTAGGCAGGTTAGAGGATATAACAACAGGATAAGACTGACCTTCACTAAGGAATGCATACTTTAATGTAGATGGCAAAGGTTTTCTTTTTGGAGTGGGTGCTTTTTGTTCAGAAGGGATTGGCTTTATGACACTAGAAATTAGAGGCCTAAATGATGGGGTCTAGTGACCCACTTGCATACATTGTTCTCTCTCTATCCCTCTAGGAATTGTGTCCCTAAACTTGACACAGTCATAATCTAACTAGTCATTAGGCTTACTCAAAACAAGAGCTCTTTCAACAAGATCTCCAAAAAATTCATTCTCAAAGTACTCTTACACAATAGACTCAATGCAATCTACTTCTCTAATATCCTCATACTCTCCCGGTTGTTTTCCAACTGAAAAGATATTCATCTCGACAGTCATATTTCCAAATGATAACTTTAATAACTCATTCCTAAAATGGATTATGGCATTACACGTGGTTAGGAATGGTTGTCCTAAGATAACAGGAATTTGAGAATGAGCACTAATGCTCTCAACCAGTTGTGTATCTAACACAATGAAATCCACTAGATAGTAGAACTTGTCTATCTGAATAAGAACATCCTCCACAATATTCCTGGGAACTTTAATAGATTTGTCAGCTAGTTGCAAGGTGACACGTGTATGGTGCAACTCACCTAATCCAAGTTGTTGATAAACCAAATAAGGGAGTAGATTGACACTTGCTCCTAGATCAAGAAGGGTTTGATTAAACTTTGTTTCCTCCTATTGTACACAAAATAGGAAGACAATCGGGATCCTTATACTTTGGTGGGGACTTACATTGCATAATCACACTTTGGCTCTCATTCATGAAGGCAGTTTCCTTGACATGCAACCTCCATTTCACAGTACACAAGTCCTTCAAGAACTTGACATATGAAGGAATTTTCTTGATGACATCTAAGATTGGAATGTTCACCTTGACCTGCTTAAACACTTCATAAATTTCAAAATTCAGAAGCTCATGTTTTGGTTTGGTCAATCTATGAGAAAATGGGGCATATTTCACAACATCAATGCCCTCGTCTTCAGCTACTTTGGTTGGCTCTAAGATTGGCTGAACTGGTTCTTTTTCTTTCCCACTCTCATATTTTTCTTTCTCTTATCGACTCAGCCTCCAAATGTATGCTCGAGATATCCCAAGTGCAAGATGGCAGAGTAGTATACACTACAAGAAATTACACATTTGGCAACGACCTTTGGCAACTGAAACAAATTCTCGTTGCCGAAAGAGTATTTTCCGCAACAATATTTCTCTTTGTTGCCAAATTTAGTCATTCGGAAACGACATTTAGTTTTTGTTACCAATTGTTAGGAATTCGGCAACGCCTTTTGTCTCTTGATGCCAATTGATAGGGGATTTCGTGACTCCATTTGTTTCTTGATGCCAAAAGTTTCTTTTTTTTTTGGTGACAAGATAATTTTGTTGTTGCCAATTTTTTTCCATTTAGCACCATTACATTTTGGCACTACAACCAGGAAAGGATTTCGGCTGGAAATATTAATTTTATTTGGAAACATCTCTCTCTCTCTCTTACTTTCCAAATCCTTCTTTGTTTATGTCTCTCTTTTACACGTCTTTCTCCCCCTCAGCCCGATCACACAGTAGCAGTTCATTTGTTCACAGGCCATTGTGAGATCTTTGCTGCTGATCGAATAAGCTTGCTTCCCGATCACACAACTGGTATCTCTGTTTCTA
Organism: Euryodendron excelsum; assembly: GCA_033060915.1. Lineage (NCBI taxonomy): Eukaryota > Viridiplantae > Streptophyta > Magnoliopsida > Ericales > Pentaphylacaceae > Euryodendron > Euryodendron excelsum. Next base: position 24,122,921 of record CM065384.1, on the reverse strand, counting down.
GCTCTGTTTTGTACCCAACTTCTTACATAATTTCATATCATAATAGAGTTTCCAATTCCAAAAGGCCCTAGTAGATATTCATATATATATATATATATATATATATTTCTATCTCTGTTTCATACCCAATTTCATATCATAATAGAGTTATCAATTTCCAAAAAGCCCTAGTAGATATTCATGTATATATGAATATCTACGTGGAGACACCAGCCGTTCATCATCGTTTGAGAGTTCACTACTTCATATAGGTTTGCCTTTCTTTCACATTTACATTATTGTGCTTCATCAGTGTTAGGCTCGGTTTCACGAATTGAATTTTCTGATTGGATTTCACAGTGTGCAGCGCTTCACCGAGGTTTGGCTCTCTGTCACTGTTTGGTTTTTCAGTTTTCTTTGCTTCGGTTCACCAGGTTTTGGGTTGAATTCACAGTTTCAATTTTTGGTTTCTTCTTCCCTCACTAGCTTGCTGGATTTCACAGTGGGCTGCGCTTTGATCACCCTGGTTTTTATCGGTTTCACAGATTGGTTTTCTAGTTTCTTCTTCTTCTACTTCCACCACGATCAGGTATTCATGAATTCCTCCACTGCTAAATTCTTTGCTGTTGAACCATAAAATACAGGGTTTGGTTCGGTTTCATACTTCCAATTTTTGGTTTCTTCTTCTTCCCTTATGAAATTGCTAGATTTCACAGTGGGCTGCGCTTCACTGGAGTTTTTATCGATTTCACAGATTACTTTTTTTGGCTTCTTCTTCTTCCATCCCGATCAGGTATTCTTGCATTCCTTCCCTGCAATATTTCTTTCAACTATTTACCTTAACTGACTTCGAATAATTTAGAAACTACTGCTTCAAACTACTGCATTCATCGGGGAAAAATAAAAACAAACACACCAACTAACAATTAACAAGAGAACTTTGCATTCAACCCATATGTTTAACATTCTGGAAAAAAACTATCTAAATAATTCACAACAAAATTAGTTAACTTATTGACATTTTTTAATGACATAATCAATTCTCTTTAATGACATAAACAATTCCTTCTAAGCATATATGGAGGGAGATCAGGTTAAGTAGTAGACAAACTAAGAGGTTGGATAGGCATATATGATGATGTGCACTGATTAAGGCCCTGTTTGGGGTTGCTAAATGTAGTTGAAGGTGCTCATTTCGTGTGTGCCCTAACCGCTAGTATATATATGTATGTATATATTTGTGTGTAAATACATACTGCGTATCAATTTCTAATATACATTGAATTTATTCTTAGTTTTAGATTAGTTATATCCAATTTGTCGATCTTTTTTTTTCTTTAGATTTTTTAACGAAGAAAATTGAGAATTTCTATTAATTAGCCCAGCTAAAGAAAAAGGAAAGATAAACTTGTAATGAGACCTAAGCATTTCTACAAATAAAAAGAAAAGAAGGAAAAACAACTTACTTGATATAGTTAAATGAAAAACTTCAATAGATAGTTTCTTGAGAAAAATTTTCTTAGTGAACTATAAGGGTTCAAAATAAACCGAATAGGAACTCAAAATTCGAGCTCTTAAAAGCAATTTAGGCTGCCATTAGGTATTATTTCTCTTCTCTAATAGCTATGAGGCTACAAATTTGATGCGGATAACATAGCAGAAGACTACTTGGACTGATAGTCAGTAAACTTTAATTGGCCATAACTTTTGGTCCGTAACTCTATTTTTTTATTATAATATGTTTTCAAAAAGCTAGCGATGAGCCGAAGAAAGGAGAAAATGTAATGATTTTTCGGCCTAGGAAAATGTGAAAAAACGCCTCTAAGTATGATTTTTGGGCTTATTTTTTTAGGTTTTTGTTAGTTTTTTTCTATTAACTTGGTTTGTCCCAGATTCTAGGGTTTCGTGCCACATATTTATACTCTTGTTTAAGACATCTTCTGTAGTTTTTTGAGATTAATATAGTTTGCGTGCGAGTTTACAGCTTGTTCCTATGTATGCTTTCAATGATTTCAAGTCCCTTTAGCTTCCCCATCAACTCCCTTACATGCTGCAAATGAGCATAAATTAAATACATAGTATTTAATTATTTTATTCTTATCCATTGAGCTTATGATTGTCTAAGCAATACTTAATTTTGGTGGATTGTCTATCTTGGAATGTCTAATTTAGACAGGTTAGCGCACAAGTCGCCTACCAAAATAATGATGGACTTAAAAATGTTGGTATACATGATACATTGAACTTGACATGAATTTGACTTTGTTGGTGACCAGGTATGGCAGGTATTTACAAGAGTTGGATGTTACTTAAAAAAAGACTAAGTAAGGAGTATCGAGATGGGGTGAAGTCATTTCTTGAATTTGAAATGGTAAAAGATGGCCCAAATGTTGATATTCATTGTCCATGTATGGAATATTTGAATGTTGAACTTCATCACCCTAAACTTGTGGAATATCATTTGGTCTGAAGAGGTATTTCCCCTTCCTACAGGACTTGGGTGCACCATGGAGAACCTGTTCCCATTCATCAGCCCCATGTATTTAATGATAATCATCACGATCAGGGTGATGGTGTTTGGGATGGAATAACAGGTGATGAAGATGAGGACCATGATGAATTATCTAATTTATTGGAAGACCATTACATGGGTACTATTGCGAATGATGATCAGGATGAAGTGGCTGGTTGTTTTGAGAGGGCAGATGTGCAAAACTTTGATAAATTGTTGGATGATGCTCAACGTGAGTTGTCTCAGGCTGTCAAAAGTTCTTTTTGTTGTCTTTCGTGATTAAGATGCTTCATATGAAAGTGTTGAACAAGTGGAGCAATAAATCCTTTGACATGCTGTTAGGGGTGTTGAAAGACCTCTTGCCAGAAAGTGATAAGAAGATTCCATAGACACTTTATGAAGCAAAGAAATTGCTACGTGATTCGGGTCTAGGGTACGTATGTATTCATGCATGTAAATATGATTGTGCACTTTTTTGGAAGGAAAATGCAAATCTAGAAAATTGCCCTCTTTGTAAAGAGCCTAGATATAAGTTGAATGATGGCAAGGGTAAAAAGATATCCCACAAGATCTTGCGATACTTTCCATTGACCCCGAGGTTAAAAAGATTGTATATGTCGAGGAAAACAACTACATATATGAGATGGCATAAGGAGATGCATGTGGATGATGGGATATCAAGGCATCCGGTTGATGGTGAAGAGTGGAAAGACTTTGATCGGCGGCATCCAAATTTTGCTAAGGAGCCTCGAAATGTAAGGCTAGGGCTGGCTATTGATGGTTTCAACTCTTTTGGAAATATGAGCAATTCTTATAATATGTAGCCTGTGATAGTTATGCCATATAACCTACCACCGTGGAAGTGTATGAAAGAGCCATTTTGTATGATGTCGTTACTTATTCCTGGACCACTAGCACCAAGGAGAGATATCGATGTTTACATGAGGCCGCTAATTGATGAGTTAAAGGAGTTATGGGAAGATGGCGTGCTTATTTATGATGCCTCAATTGGATAGACTTTTCGAATGCATGGTTATGTGGACTATTAATGACTTACCCAGCTTAATACTATTGGTAAGTTTGTGCAACTTATAAACTATTTTTTTATATTAAGTATATGTTAAATGGATAACCTCAATTAGATCTAAGAAGTTGCAGCAGCAGCTAGTTAAACTTGCATCTATTAACATGCTATTATGGTCTTACAACGGGTTCACCTGCCAGAGTTGTATGCGGTGTTACAAAAGGGAAGTATACGGCCAGTCTCATTTCTCACAATGAGGGCAAGAAGCTGCCAGTTCCAGTTCCAGAGGAGACTGGAGTACCAACAGGGGCTAATGCCACTAAGGTGGCTAATGAGTTAGGGGTCCAAATTAGGCTTGCTGCCCCACTATAGGGAGTGAAACGGTGGGATAAAATTAATGTCGCAGCTAGAGCGATTATCATACAAGCTGCCTGAGTAATTCTATTCGGTTTTCTTTTACATATATATATATACAAATATATGTATGTATGACATATATATAGTACTAATTTATAATGTAGTATTTGTGTTTTTATGTTTGTAGGATAAGTTCGAGATAGAGGACTATGATAACAGTGCAATCGTCTAACGGGTTGTGCAAAAAAAATGTTCACTTTTGTACAAGGACTGGAAAAGCAAAATGAAGGCACATTACCTTAAGTTGCTGGAGGCTAGTGTTGACCCATACAGCAAGCCATATCATGAGGTGAGGGGATTAGATATATATGATTGACAATGTATGGCAAGAAGAAACTCATAAGGTAATCTACTAGTCATTCGTACTTAATTATTACTCATTAATTTATTTTATTATTAATCAAATTATTTTGTAGAAACGGTCAGCACAAAACAAGGAAAATCGGTCTAAATTACCCTATAATCATACTATGGGTTCTAGATCATTCCCAGCAAGAATGTCTATTCAGGTGGTGTGTTCTACATTTTAAAATTTATTTTTTAGTGACCTATTTTTATATTACACTTACTTTTAGAACTAATGAAACAGCCAAGCACAGACGGTGATGAGGTGTCTCAATTTATAGACTTTTACAAGACAGCTCACTGGGGCAAGAAAAAGAATAATTGGATAGAGCCAATTTGTGGTCAATTACATGTATGTATGCCAAAAATTGTAGTTACTTCAGTTGACTGTAACATTGATAAATTGCTAAGTTTTTTTAACATGACAGGAGGAGATGAAGAGGCGTCATGAGGAGTCTTTGCAGTTCGAAGAAACCCCAATGACAAAGGAGCAAATTTCAGTTTAGGTGCTAGGGAAGAGGCCAAGATACTTAAAGGGATTCGGGGTCGGTCCAAAGCCATCATCCTCTTCCAAATCTATGCAAGCATCACGAGTACAAAATTAGCAGGAGGTGCAAAGTCTCAAAGCCGAGATAGAGTCCTTGAGAGTATTGAGCCAGAGCCAATAGGAGAAGATTCAAGATCAAAACAAGAGGTTCGAAGACCTCGAGAGCGTCGTGTGGCATCAAGCTGAGATGATGAAGGCGCTAACCAATCTTAATGGGGGGAGTTCTTCGACTGCGTGTTAGGGATTGACTTCTTGGTAAGTTTATTAATTTTCAGTAATTTATTTAAATAGTGTTCACCTGCGTGGTTCATGGGGTTTAAAAGGATATGTGCATGTGCTACTGTTACACAAAATCATCACAATCTTCTTTTGTTGACTTTGGCTCAATTCAGGGGATTAACCCCTTCCAACCGAAATTTCTACCATCTCCTCAATCACTAAGGATCTAATTTGTTTAGTTTGTCTTCCACCAGCACTCCATGAACTTGATACGAGCATAGAATGACAAAAGTGTAAATAATTTTTACAGCAACCTTTTTGTGCATCTTTTGTTTGTCCTTTTTTTTTTTTTGAAAGGCAAAATTCATTGAAAAGATGAATGGAGAACATACAAGAGAGGAGGGGAGGGCTCAAACTGAACAAGAAAGGACTTCACAGAAAAGAGCCCAACACCCTAAACTCAAACAAGAAGCAGGAGATAAAACATGAGATCTTCAGGCCTCTGGACTTGAATCCAAACCACCAATCCGTATGAGATATCAACTTCTAAGGACATACCCAGTTGAGACCCCTGTTTATTTCGATTAGCTTTGCAGGTGATGTTGTCATTATCCGGGAAGTTAATGTCCAGCATCTTCCCCATCTGAATAGTACTTTCAGCTTCATTTCTAAGATTGTCTTCAATCTGTTGTAATATGATGGTATTTCTGTTGATAATGTTTTGGGAGGGAAGTGAAGAGAGGGAATTGGATATAGCTTCCTTTTTCTTAGTTACTCTTGGTCTTGATTTGAAATTTGAAAAGAGTTTTGATTTCTTGCTCCCCAATTCTGCGATAGCCTTTACTTTCCTTCCACTTCTTTTGGGTAGCATTTAGAAAGTCATAAAGGGAAATTGGTGATGGTTTAAGAAAGATTTCAATTTCTAGTCTACTTTATTTATTTTGTTACCTATTCTTATTCTTACATTCAATAAATATCTTAAATGACTAAAATTAGCATTAATGTTGCTGTTTATGTCATCAACCATGATTCGGTTTTTAATTTTCTGATAGTGCAAGTATTATACTCTTTTATTCTATTTTTTTTGTTTTGATTCAACTTTTTTGATTGTTTGTGCATAACTTCTCTATTTTAATTTCTTTGAGTTCAGATTCAAGCTTCTAATCTTTTGTGTAGTATTTCTCTAGTTCAACTTTTGGCTTTCTAATTCAATTGTATCCACTGTTGCCGAATGATTGTGTTGTCACGTGGAAATTGTTTTTCTTCTTAATAGACATAGATGGAATTGAGTTGTTTTGCTGACCCCACATAGGCTGCAAGAGACTCCCCTCCCATCCCAAACAAAAGATTAGATACCAAGAATTAAAAAAAAATATAAACTATTGAAATGTGTTCACTATGTTTGACAAAGATTAGATACCAAGAACTAAAAAAATATAAACTATTGAAAATTGTTCACTATGTTTGACTCAAAGAATCTGGAAAGTACTTTACTGTAGGTCTGAAATAGTGTTTGACAATTGGACTCAAGTGTTTCAAATATAAAGAATCAGGAAAGTACTTTATGCCCGCGCGCCAGTGGTCGGTAAACTTCAATCGGTCATAACTTTTGATCCGTAACTCTGTTTTCCTATTATAATATGTTTTTAAAAAGCTGGCGACAAGCTGGAGAAAGTAGAAAATATGAACTGATTTTTTAGCCTAGGAAAATGTGAAAAACTGCCTCGAAGTATGATTTTTAGCTCGTTTTGTGTTTTGGGCTTATTTTTTTGGGCTTTCGTCAGTTTTTTTTTATTATAAAATGATTTTTTGTAGTTTTGAAGATTAATAAAATTCTGTGCGTGAAATTGCATTTTTTTCCTAATCGTTAGGTATTTTCTATGAATCAACGAGTGTTTGATGCCCTGAAGCCTGGCATTTGTGGTGACTCAATAGGTTGGAAGGAGCCTTTTTAATCCGGTATTTGTGGTGAATCAACGGATTAGGGTGGATTATCTTGTTCTTTTAAATTCCCGCTGCATCACTACTTTACTTGCATGAATAAGATCAGTAGGATGTGACCTTGAAATTTCCTTTGATATACAAGTAAAAATCTCTCCAACATCCAACCAAAATCTATCTGATGTACAAGAACATGTTAGTATCTGTCCATTTTGTGAACAAAGAGTTGCTTTATCTATTTTTACTCCTTTTATTATTATTTTTGTTTTTTACGACCTATTTACCTGGTAAGATGGGCATAATTTTTAGCGACGAAATATTTCAAAGGGTGGCAAAAGTATATTCTTTAGCAACTATTAATTTCGTTGCAGAAAGCTACATTTGGCAACAAAACTATAAAAGTGTTGCAAAAGCTTTACTGTGACGAGGATTAGGCGACGACTTGGCAACCAAATGAAAATCGTCACAGATTACAATTAGCGACGAGAACATTAGTTTTAGCAATGAATTTTTTGGTTGCTAAATATGACTTTTCTTGTAGTGATAACTCAGAAGTATGACATCGATCCACAGGGAGCAAATTACACAGAACCACAAGCACTAAAACACTTCTCTCAGGTGCTCACAAAAATCCTACGACTTGCTTCTAAAAGGAAAGGAAAAATCTGATTGTTTGAGAAGATGTATTTGTCTAAACTGATTCAAATTCAAAAGTTATTAATTGGAAAGCAATGTAGTTTTAACTATTAATAAAAAGGTCCTGGGATCTTCGCTCCAACCAATTGCATCTTTTGAAATTCTGAAGGAGATAATTCAATAACTCAAACCCTTCGACTACGTCGCGAGTCTCGGATTCGGAATATTTAGTGGTAAAAACAAATATCCTTCAAAACTTCAACTCTTAGAATAATTCAGGTTGTTTTAATCAAGAATGAGTACCACCGATTTGTGCAGCGTATATACTGAATATAAATTCACGCATAAACGTTACCGAACATAATCAAACGTCCAGGTTTTCAAAAGTTCTAGAACGAAGAAGATGAAGAGAGAAAAACTAGAAGATTTAACTTTAAAACCAAAACATACCTCCTTCATTCATCCAAAATATTCAATTGATCTTCGTTTTTGATCTCGAGATTAAGAAGTTTAGCTACTCATATTCAGAGTATAAACACAAGGTGCATAAATATAAATTGAATATATTGATTGCAAACCTGAGAATCTGATTACAGGAATTGTGAACAACTATAAAAACCTTGCAATAAACTAATATATTTCTGAACCTACAGCTGTTGCTACTCCTAAAACAAAGCTAAAAATCGCGAACCTTAAAATACACAACAATCCTGGCTTATATAGGCTTCCAAGTCTTGTTCGAACGCCTGGGCCACTATTCGAATGCCACGGAAGACCGTTCAAATACTGCATCGAACACACTTCGAACGGGAAAACCTGCTCTCTAAATCTTTCTAACGCAATTCGAACCTGAACTTGATATGAGATCGTTTGACGTACCGTTCAAACATTCTTGTATACCATTCGAACGCCTTCCTGTACCGTTTGAACGCACTTCGAATGCCTTTGTGTTTCAGTGCCAATTTACCCCTTTTAAGCTAGGATCCCTGAAAATTAACACAAAACTAAGTTAGTAACGAATTAGGATTAAAAATAACACAATTAAACATATTATAAACTAACAATTAGCTAATTAAGACATGTAGATTGCACTTTTAGAGTACAATCACACCCCCAACTAAGCTTTTGCTAGTCCCTAGCAAAATATTAAAACTAAGAACCTATCTCCCTTTTCGTGGGAGTCACGAGCGCATTTAGCATATACACCAAGGTTTTAAACCCCTAGGTTATCCCTTGTGGATGAGTGCTATCTCATAAGGGCTTACAATGTTGAATACCCACAAACATCTATCCATGTAATGTCAATACGATATCAAAAAAACTATAAAACATGTATTAACCTCATTCAAGTCAAGTCTCAATCCACCTAGATCATGAATCATTGCAAAGTAAAGGCATAAAACATCGAAGAAACAAAATACATTAAAGTGTACTACCACATGGCATATAACTCTAATGTCTCAGAACTCATACAATTATGTCCTTTATGCTTTGATCCAAGTCTCACTAGGCATACCCTCAATTATGAATATGAGCACTCAGGGTCCCTCAATGGAAAGCTCATTATAAAAGTAAATAAACAAAATATGCAAGTAGAGTAATTTTAATCAGCAAAGACTAAGAAGTTATACGTGTATCGACTTGGCATAGCTTCATAAAAGAATATTTACTGTTTAAGTACAATTAGAGAATTGACATTGATAACTTATACACAATTAAATTAAAGATTCATGTAATTTCGAATATTGCAGCTAGATAGATGATGAATGAAAGAAGAGCCATGTAAGAAGATAGAAAGCAGTAATAGATTTCAGCATATGCATGCACACTACATATGATAATCAATGAATATACACTCCCCACTTCCAACTTTTGAATAACTTTCAGATTTCCTTATCTTCCTTCACTTCCGTTTCCCATTTGGATTTTTTTTTCTTTTTCAACTCCTTTTCATTCATTTCTTTTTTTTTCTTTACTTTTTAACTCCATACACTTTCCATTTCACAAATATAGAAGCAATGCACCAACTTCGGAATTTAGCATTGACAAACTTTTAAGCTCATGTATATACGAATATTGAGAAAGAGGTATAAATATGAACGGCTCAATGAAATGAAATGGCGTCTACTTCTATAATCCGAAAATCACATCAAATCAAAACTTCAAGAGTGCATAAGATGTCAATAACTCCAACTAATACTCAACATGTAAACCAAAATCAAGCATAATGAAGCTATTCAATGAATGAAGATTAATAAATTACCCTTGAGTAAATATAATCACCCTCAAAAGGCGATAAATAGGCTCTAAAGCTTACAAGGTATAAAATCTCCACCTTATAAGGACATGTATGCATACGAGAGAAACATAGAAAGATCATATAACATACTAGTGCACAACAATGTAAACTCTCTCTTAGAACAGGTTTATGCCAAAAACTTGCAGTGCGTCATAGATACAAAGGTGAATCGATAACAACTCAAATTCAGTCCAACACACGACTTCAAATATCCTCAACAATTTAATTGCATTAGCATGAATATAGCTATGATTCTTACTAGAAATCCTCTCCAACACATCCATCATAAATAAAAACTAATCAATGTAAATCCTGATAAATGTGCTAAAGGTACCAACCATGATAACCCAACCATAAGATACTCAAACCTGTACCGAAGAACTCAAATGTCTAAAAAGTAATCAACATATCGCCACACTTGAGACTAATCCATAAAACATGACAAGGTTTGAAGTATAATAAATAAGGATAACAAAATATCGGCATATGAATAAAATAACACAAAACATGTATCCACTAATGTGCAACTGAGTTTTAGATAGAAAAGATGATATGAACATGATCAATCATAGTATCTAAACTCTAGCCCTCGTCATTCTCGTCATCCCCAGCTGGAGGTGGATGCATTCGATGTTTCAAGCGACGAACTAATACCATCATCTGGTCAAGAGTGCTTTGTTGGGCACGGATCCGACCCTCTAACATCGTAACATGGTCAGTATGCTGCTCTTGCACAGTTGCTCTTTCAACCAAGGTAGCTTCAATCCTCTCAAGCACAAGTCCCTACTACACAAGGGCCTGACTCTGCTGCTCTAATATAACCCCATGGGCTGCCAAAGTCTGAGACTGCTGCTCAAGTCTCTCCAACAGAAGTTAAACACTCAGTACCTATCCCGACTGTTGCTCTAGCTATTGTGCCGGCTAGGCTCCCTCTGTCTGTTACTCAAGTGGCTGCTCAGAAGGAGGAGGTAAATGTCCCTCTGAACGTCTCACACTACACGCATCTATAGTTGACAATTGCTGTGACCGAAGTAATCCTGGGACAATACTGACCCCGGCCTCCTCTATCACAAAAGTGAGCAGACAACCAAAAAGAATGGCCGCTTGTGCTCTAGGAAATGCATACTCAGTGTATAATGCCATAAACATGAACCTCGACAGATCGATAGACCTTTGAGTACCTATGGCCAAGAGAAGGGCTACTCTCACTCAACTCACCTCAGTGTGACACATAATCGGAAGAAGCCAATGACATGAAAATAAAAACAACGGCCGATAACGCAATGTAAGCACTCTCACAAGTAACTACTGTCTACCTACCCAATATGTCCCCTGAATGCATACCTCATTGGATATAACATCAAAATCTAGCGCTCCCTCAACTGCGTTACTAAACTGCACCTCAGCAACTCTGGGCAGTTGATATACCTGGGAAAACGTGCTTAGAGTAATCCTAATCTGATGCCCCTTGACCCACGACTCTATCACCTCCTGCCCCGAAGTGGTAATAGTCCTACGGATGTTCGCCATGAACTCGACAATCAACAAGAACACACACGACCCCTGGAAGCGAGCCAATGGAACCCACTACCACCTAACAAACTCCTCCTCCCAGCGGTAAATACCACCCCTAAAAGCATGGAAAGCAAACTCCCGTTCTCTAGGGAACCCTCTCATGCTCCAGATCTCGGTAAAAGCATCTGAAGCGGCCTCACTAATAAATCTCCCAATGTCATATACTCAGGGAGGCAGTAATGCCGCTCCCCAGCCTCTACCTCTACCAGCCCTACCACCCTGGCCAGCTCGACCAACCATGGTAATGCAAGTAACTAAAGTGTAAAACTACTTTAGGAATATAGAACAATGCACGAGAAAGGCTCAAGAGTAGTACCTAAGGCAAGAATGGATGATGGAGCGCGAATGCAGACTCGTGCTCGAGCTTCGGCAGGGCCTTGCTATCTCAGAAACTCCAAAAACACTTTAATTCTCACTAATTTCACGTTCGAAATGAGTTCGAACTCAACTTCGGATGCCCCTATTTATAGAAATTGGGAACCCATTGACGGTCGTTTGAACGCCCTTAAAATGCTATCGTTCGAACTACCGTCTAACGCTCTTTGAATGGTCCTGTTCGAATGCTGTTACTACCGTTCGAATGGTCAACCTGGAATTCAACTCCAACAGAACACAAAAATAGAACAAAATGAATGAAAATCACACAAAACAAAGCAAAAAAACAAAACAAAACAAAACACACTAACATTAACACAGAACGAAAACACCGAGCTCTCCCCCCCCCCCCCCCCCCCCCCCCCCCCAAAAAAAAAAAACTAAAGATAGGCCAAGTCCTTGAGGCCTTAGAACATGCGTAAATAGGGGGGAAAAACAAACTCATGATCCATAATAATATTATCCATGTAAGGTATCAAGATCAAAGGTTATATGCATCCACAATACGATAGAAAATAAAATAAAAGATAACTACTAAAGAAAACTAAAGCAGTTCCCTACATACTAGAAAGCTCAAGAAAAACCATAGAATCAAAACTAATTAGTATCACGAGACTTAAGTGCCTTAATCTCCATCCTTAACTCCCGAATCTGAGAGTGCAAATCCTCAAGAGAACAAGATGACTCGTCAGCTTCTGGTGGTCACTCAAAGGAAATGTTTGCCCCAGAAATCGGATAGCCAGAGTACTAAATAGTATCGGTTGACAAAATAGAAACTCGAGCAGCTCTTAAGAACTCATCGATCAATAGACCAAAGAGCATAGGATCATAAGATAAATGGGATTCTGCAATGGCCTTCAAGATAAGATTCAGAAGATCAACAACATACCCCTTACCAATGCTATACAACCACACACAACGAGAGCGGTTTACATTCGTGACAGAGTGCTTCTCAGGAATGATATTGGTGGTAACTATCAAGTTCAGCATCTGGTACTTACGCTTCAAAGATGCCACTGGAATGGTAGACTGTTGCCATGGAACAGAGGTAAACTAAAGTTCCAAAAGGAGTTCCTCACTTGTAGGCAGAGAATGAGGGAATGACAGATAATCAGAATGACAAGTGGATGGTATGCGTAGAAGACAACAAACATCCTCTTTGGCAATGGTGATGGTCCTGCCCCTCACAGCAGAGGTCAGGATAAGCTCAGGCTACGAGGAATGAGACAAATAAGCATAAAACTCCCGAACCATATCAACATGAACAACCCCTTCTTTGCCAAGCATATGAACCCATCCCCTATGAATGAAATCAACATGCACAAGATCATCCGCAAACTCTGACAAATGAACACGACACTCGATCAGGACTTGACGACCATGGAAATTGGCCATGAACATGTCTCTCTCCGGTGAAATAGCAAATCACTTAACTTCCGTTCGACTCCGTTTATGACCTCTTTTAGATAACTTGGTTCTAAGAGATGCCATTATACGTGTGCAAGGAATGATAAGGAAACTGGTTAAGAAAAACCTAAAACAAAACAAAACAACCCAAAACAAAGAAAAAACAAGACTCAATAAAAAGAAAAGAAAATTAAAATAAAATAGAGTAAACTAAAATAAAACAAATGAAAGTCTCTAAAAGGATTAAAACAAAATAGTAGAAGTAGTGATAATAGTCTACAGAAAAATACAAAATTTACAAATCATTGACTGGAAGGCGACTAAAGATCAAGAGGAGGTGGATCCTTGAGATCCATACATTTGACCTTACCCACAAAATTCTCAAGGTAGGGCTTCAACTGGTGCCCACTAACTTTAAAAGAATTTCCATTTTTAGGGTTCTCAATTTCAATTGCACCATCTGACCAACGACTCTGAAGCTTTCCCAGAAACAAATGTAACTGAGAATTGTATAGCAGGACTCTTTGACCCACTTCAAAAGATTTGCGCAAAATGTGCTAGTCGTGTACCGACTTCATCTTCGCCTTAGAGATCTTTGAGTTCTCGTAAGCATCATTTCTAATCTCCTCTAGTTTATTAAGTTGCAATTATCAGAGAGGACCCACCTGATCTAGACTCATGTTAAATTGGCGGATTGCCCAATACGCCTTGTGTTCTATTTCAACTGAAATGTGGCATGCCTTCCCGTACACAAATCTATATGGAGATGAACCTAGACTGGTCTTATATGTAGTCCTATTTGCCCATAATGCATCCACTAATCTCAAGGATCAATCCTTTCGATTAGGGTTGACAGTTTTCTCGAGGACTTGTTTGATATCCCTATTCGCTAGCTCAACTTGGCCTTGCGTTTGGGGGTAATAAGGTGTACCAACTTTATACATCACGCCGTACTTTCTCATTAAGAGACCTACGGGCCTTTTACAGAAGTGGGAGCCACCATCACTGATGATAGCTCGGGGCATACCAAATCTCGAGAAATTATACTTCTTTAAGAACTTGACCACAACAACATGGTCGTTGGTACGTGACGGGATGGATTCTACCCATTTGGATACATAGTCTATGGCCACTAGAATGTAAAGGTAGCCATAAGAATTAGGAAACGAACCCATAAAATCAATACCCCAGCAATCAAAGACTTCTAGAATAATAATAGGGGTAAGAGGCATCATATGCCTCCGAGATAGACTTCCCAACCGTTGACATTTATCGCAAGACGTGCAAAAGGTATGGACATCATGGAACAAGGTGGGCCAATAGAAACTGCTTTGTAAAATCTTTGCAGCAGTTTTACGTGATGAAAAATGCCCACCACACGCCTGTGAATGATAGAACTCTATTATGCTTTTTACCTTAATGTCGGGAACACAACGATGAACAATTTGATCAGGACAGTACTTGAATAAGTAGGGATCTTCCCAAGAGAAATACCTCACATTTCTAAAGAACTTCTTCTTATCGATGCTAGACCAATGTGATGGTATCCTACCAGCGGCTAAGTAGTTTGCAATGTCAACATACCACGAGGTCATTGTGTTTGTATGGGCAGTGATTTGAAACAATTGCTCATCTAAAAAATGTTCGTTGATTGAAAGGGGGTCTCGGGCTTCCCCATCAGTAGGGAGCTGCGATAGGTGATCAGCTACTACATTTTTAACCCCTTTCTTATCCCTAATCTCAGTATGGAACTCTTGTATTAGGAGAATCCACCGGATGAGTTGGGATTTCGCATCGGGTTTACTTAGGAGGTACTTAAGTGCAGAGTGATTAGTGTATATGATAACAAGTGATCCAACTAAGTACGACCTAAACTTGTCTAGCGTAAAAACCACGACAATGAGCTCTTTTTCTGTGGTGGTGTAGTTTAATTGGGCCTCATTAAGGGTTTTGCTAGCATAATATATTACGAAAGGTTTCTTATCGACCCTTTGCCCTAACACTGCCCCCACCGTGTAGTCACTTGCATCACATATTAGCTCGAACAGTAAAGACCAATCGGGTGCCCAAATAATAGGTGCAGTGGTCAGAAGCCCTTTCAATTTATCAAAGGCTTCTTGGCATTGAGATGTCCACTCAAATGGCACATCTTGTGAAAGAAGGTGGCATAAAGGTCTCGAAATCACACTAAACCCCTCAATAAAACATCGGTAAAATTCGGCATGCCCAAGGAAAGACCTAATGTCTTTGACATTCGTAGGAGTAGGAAGACGTTGGATTAACTCTATTTTGGCTTGGTCTACCTCTATCCCCTTGTTGGACACTATGTGTCCAAGAACTATGCCTTGTGTCACCATAAAGTGACACTTCTCCCAGTTGAGCACTAAGTTGCTCGCTTCACATCTTTCTAAAACTCTTTCTAGGTGTCCTAAATAGGCCTCAAAAGTGTTCCCATAAACTGAGAAGTCATCCATGAACACTTCAAGGATCTTCTCTACCATGTCGCTGAAAATAAACATCATGCACCTTTGAAAAGCGGCCGGTGCATTGCATAGGCCAAAGGGCATTCTTTTGTATGCATAAGTGCCAAAAGGGCACGTGAAAGTAGTCTTGTCCTAGTCCTCTAGTGCGACCTCTATTTGGTTACAACAGAAATAACCATCTAGGAAATAGTAAAACGCTCAGCCTATCACCCGTTCTCGGACTTGGTCTAAGAACGAAAGTGGGAAGTGATCTTTCCTAGTGGCTACATTGAGTCTGCGGTAGTCTATGCACATTCTCCAACCTGTTTGAATCCTAGTAGGAACTAGTTCATTTAACTCATTCTTTACTACTGTAACTCCTGACTTTTTAGGGACAACTTCGGTTGGACTAACCCATTTAGAATTAGAAATGGGGTATATAATACCCGCTTTAAGAAGCTTCAGTACTTCTCCTCTAACTACCTCTTTCATATTCGGGTTCAAGCGTCTTTGCAATTGACGTAATGGCTTAGCTTCCTCCTCCAAATATATACGATGAGTACACATGAGAGGGCTAATTCCGTGAAGATCCGCTATAGTCCAAACTAAAGCCTTTCTATGACGTTTAAGCACTCTTAATAATGATTTCTCTTGGCCTTCAGACAGGCTATAGGATACAACAACTGGATAGGATTCATCCTCACCTAAAAATGCATATTTTAAAGTAGATGGTAAGGGTTTTCTCTCTAGAATGGGTGGATTCTGTTCGAATAGGTTGGTTTCATAGCACTTGGGGTAAGGGGTTTAAACACTGGGGTTCAATGACCCACGTGCATGCAAGGTTCACTCTTTTCTCTTGCCCTATGTTGGTTCTTAAAACTCATACACTTGGACTCTAGTTGGTCATTAGGCTCATCCCAAGTTAGAGCCCTTTCAATTGGGTCCTCTATGAACTCCCGATCTACATGCTCTTGGATGATAGACTCAATGAAGTCTACCTCCGCAATTTGGTCTACTTCCTGTAATTGCTTACCCACTGTAAAAATATTGGTCTTTAAGGTTATATTCCCGAATGAAAGCTTGAGCAACCCATTCTTACAATAGATAATGGCATTGGCAGTTGCTAGGAAGGGTCGTCCTAAAATAACTGGAATATGACGCTTAGACGACTCGGTCTTTATGGGTTGGGTATCTAAAACGATAAAATCTACCGGATAGTAGATTGTATCAACTTGTATGAGCACATCCTCAATAATACCTCTAGGGACTTTAACAGACCAATCAGCTAACTCTAATGTAACTCGTGTTGGCTTAAGCTCTCCTAGACCTAGTTCTTTATACACAGAATATGGAAGATGGTTCACACTAGAACCTAGGTCAAGAAGTGCGCGATCAATCCTAGAACCCCCTATTATGCATGAAATCGTAGGACAACTGGGGTCCTTATATTTCGGCACTGACTTATATTGGAGAATTGCGCTCTGACTTTCATTCATTATCGTCATTTCTTTAACATGCAATTTCCTTTTGACAGTGTACAAGTCCTTCAAGAACTTGGCATAGGATGGTATTTGCTTAATGGCATCTAACATAGGGATATTAATTCGAACTTGTATGAAGACATCATAAATTTCAGCATTCAAGTTCGCTTTATTGGCTTTGGTCAACCAATGTGGGAATAGAGCATGTTTTAAGTTTTCCATGCTCACATCCTTAGACATTTGGGGAGACGGCTCAGAATGACTCTCATTTTCTTTTGGTTCACTCATGTTCTTTTCATTCTCACTCTCCTCTCCCTTTTCCTCATGCCCTAACTCGGCAGACGCATCCATCTTCCCTTGATCATTGTTTTTAGGAGGGTTGGTTTGTTCTAGTTGCTTTCTGCTCCTAAGGGTGATGGCCTGAACCTGTTCATGTGTTGTATCGATGTAGTTTGTAGGTTTAGGGTTTGGTTGAGGTTGGGCCGAAAATCGTCCTTGCGTTTGTTGAGTTATCAACATCTTGTGGATGTCTTTGACTATCGTATTGGTCTCCCCTTGTGATTGTTCCAAATTCGTAACCCTGTTTGTGAGTGATCAAAGATCATTGGTCACTTTATTATCTTCATTAGTCCTCCTATGGGGAGGGTGGTATTGTGCTGGTTGAGGTGCATATGGTTGTGGTACTGGTGGTGTGGGATACGTTACTGTTTGACCTTGAAACGGTTGCGGTGGTGTTTGGAATGGTGGCGGAGGTTGTTGGAAGGGTTGAGGGTTGGAAGAGCCCTCTTGTTTTCACCCAAAGTTGGGGTGATTCCTTCACTTGGGGTTATATGTGTTGGCGTAAGGATTGTTCTCACTCATTTGATTTTGATATCCCCCTTGAAATTGGCCAACCGTGTTTACTTGGCCATGAAGTGCCTCCCGTACCCCTGGTATTACTGGACATGACGTAGTATTATGGTCTTATGTATCACAAACTAAACACGATGAAGGTGTTTCAACCGATATGGCTGTAGTGGCTTTAGAAGTTTCCAAAACCTCTAATTTACGAGTAAATGTCGTGACCCTAGCTTGTAGATTTTCTACCTCCCCCAATTGGTGTTTGCTTCCGACATGTGGGGTGGTGGTGGGCTTATGTGTGAGATTTTGTGCTCCAGTGTTGGACCAATATTTAGCCATGTTAGCATTAGCCCAATCCCTAGTTAAGTTGGTCAAATAGTCGAAGTAATTATAAGCTTTTTTGGGGTTTTTGTCTAGATATATTCCCGTGCACATGGATTCGACGAACATCTTCAATTGAGGAGTCAATGAAGAGTAAAATGTGTTTATGATGTGCCATTAAGGGAAACGATGATGTGGGCATGCGAAAAGTAGGTCGTTAAACTTCTCTTAGCATTGGAAGAACGTCTCACCACTATTCGGTGCAAACTGAGAGATGGCACACCGTAATGTCTCAATGCGATTCTCAAGAAAGAACTTTTTCAAGAACTCCCCTTGCAGTTTATGCCACGTATGTTTGAACATAGGCCTCAATGAATTAAATCACATTTTGGCCTTGTCCTTTAGAGTGAAAGGGAAAAGTTTCAACAGTAAAACTTCCCTAAGACATGAATTATCTTGGAAAAGTGAGCATGCATCTTGAAAATCTTTAATGTATGTGTATGGTTGTTCCGAATCATAACCGTGAAATTGAGGTAAGGCAGGTAGCATTCCTGGTTTAATATTTAGCGTGGTCTGGTGTGTAAGAAGTACTATGGCGGAAGTGGGTGTTTGCCTTTGGGGATTCATGTAATCCCTCATAGTAAGGTTTTGGACGGCCTCGTCTCCTTGGTTACTCCCTCTCTTGAGGTTGTCATTATTGCCCTCATTTATGTTTGCCATTAGGATGTGTCCTAAATCAACAATCAAGGAAAAACTAGGTACGTCGTTCTAGACAGAACGAGTAGGTGATAGAGTCAAATAACCGGGCGAAAGATTCCGTAAAGGATTAATTCAAACAAGACGTTTGTGAATATCTCTATAGTGATATGACATAAATATGCAATGCACACATTAGAGACTATCCGTGCCTCTATAACAATCAATTCACAATTTGTCCCTCCTTCCCTTCAATCTCCGCATAAAAATCAACTCCGTTGCTCACAAGAAATTTAAAAACAACCCAACCAACCTCCAATCTCCACATGCAAAGAAAAACCACCAATAAGCAACTAGCACAGAGCCCAACCGCCTCTAAATCCATCTCCTATCTAAATGAATGCCTAGACTCCTAAAAAGAAAAAAAAAATCCTAAAAACTAACACGAAAAGGGTGGAACAAGGTTACCGATATGGCCTTAACTGTCGATTTTCTTGTTGTGATAGATGAATGGCGAAACAGTCCGTTGGATTTTGCGTGGACTGAGGTTTGTGTTCTAGCACACCCTTGTGGTCCCTTGTGCAAAAATATGCTCCCCGGCATTGGCACCAAAACTTGACTCAGCCTCCAAATGTATGCTTGAGATATCCCAAGTGCAGGACGGCAGAGTAGTATAACTCGAAAGTACGAGATCGATCCACAGTGAGCAAATTACACAGAATCACAAGCACTAAAACACTTCTCTCAGGTGGTCACAAAAATCCTACAACTTGCTTCTAAAAGGAAAGGAAAAATCTGATTGTTTGAGAAGATGTATTTGTCTAAATTAATTCAAATTCAAGAGTAATTAATTGGAAAACAATGTAGATTTAACTAGTAATAAAAAGGTCCCGGGATCATCGCTCCAACCAATTGCATCTTTTGAAATTCCGAAGGAGATAATTTAGTAACTCAAACCTTTCGACTACGTCGTGAGTCTCGAATTTGGAATATTTAGCGGTAAAAACAAATATCCTTCAAAACTTCAACTCCTAGAATAATTCATGTTGTTTTAATCAAGGACGAGTACCATCAATTTGTGCAGCGTATATACTGAATATAAATTCACGCATAAACATTACCGAACATAACCAAGCGTCCAGGCTTTCGAAAGTTCTAGAACGAAGAAGATGAAAAGAGAAAAACTAGAAGATTTAACTTTAAAACCAAATCATACCTCCTTCATTCATCCAAAACATTCAATTGATCTTCACTTTTGATCTAGAGTTTAAGAAGTTTAGCTACTCATATTCATAGTATAAACACAAGGTGCATAAATATAAACTGAATATATTGATTGAAAACCTGAGAATCTGATTACAGGAATTGTAAACAACTATGAAAACATTGCAATAAACTAATATATTTCTTAACCTACAACTGCTGCTACTCCTAAAACAAAACTAAAAATTGCGAACCCTAAAATACACAACAATTCTGGCTTATATAGGCTTCCAAGTCTTTGTAGAATCACCCAACCGTTCGAATGCCTGGGCCACTGTTTGAACGCCACAGAAGACTGTTCAAACGCTGCATCAAACACACTTTGAATGGGAAAACCTGCTCTCTGAATCTTTCGAACGCACTTCGAACCTGTACTTGACGTGAGATTGTTCGACGTACCGTTTGAATGCTCCTGTATACCGTTCGAACACCTTCCTATACCGTTCGAATGCACTTCGAACGCCTTTCTATTTCAGTGCCAATTTACCCCTTTTAAGCTAGGATCCTTGAAAATTAACACAAAACTAAGTTAGTAACGAATTAGGATTAAAAATAACACAATTAAACATATTGTAAACTAACAACTAGCTAATTAAGACATGTAGATTGCACCTTTAGAGTATAATCACTTGTTCTCTGACATCTCCCTTCCCTTCACCATTAACCTTAAGAGTTTCCTTTCTAGGGTGAATGGTTTTATTAATGATTTTCCCGTTCCTCAAGGTTGTGATGGATTAGACTTGTTCATAACTAGATTGAGGATCAGTCCTCGCTTCAGTCATGTTCACTTGCTTGTTGGAATTTAGATTTGGTTGGGGTTGAGATGGAAATTTTCCCGACACTTGGTAGATCAAAGTTTATGTCAAAGTAGACATTTGCTTTGCTATGTCCTCCAACATCCTAGTGTGATGGTCTAACACATTATCCTGCCTATCCACCCTATTTTTGACTCCTCTCATATCATTTTTTAAATGATGAACATAATCTTCTAATGGTCTCCTATGAGGGGGTTGGTATGCATTAGGTTAGGGTTGGAAAGGCATGGATTGTTGAGCTTAAACAGGTTGGGATTGAAAAGTTGAGGGTTTTGAGGCTCTTCTTGGAATGTTTGAGGATTCGAAGGACCCTCATTTCTCTACCCAAAGTTTGGGTGATTTCTCCATCCAGGGTTATATGTGTTCAAGAAAGGGTTCCCCCCAACTTGTTGGTCACTATATGTACCTCGATATTAGCCAACCGCATTGACTTGGCCATGTAATGCTTCTTTGAAACCTGGTATGACTGGACTTGCAGCAGTGTCATGTTCCATTGTCCCACACAATAATCTACTCTCTTCCTTGGGAGACTCATATTCATTACATTGACCTTACTTGTTGTCACGCCTAGATTTTTTTGCACTCGAGGAATACACACACAAGCAGGAAAAACACTGTACTCTCTCATTAGAACTCACCCTCCTAGAAGAATGAGTGCGACTAGGTTTGAATTGAAAATTGATTTGAATAAAGGGCTTTTGGAAAACAATTCGGAGTCGCCACCTAACTTGATTAAGGTGAGTTAGGTCACCAAAAAGCTAAGCACAATCCGAGGACTACATTTAGAGTTTTTGAAAACAATTTTGAAAATACTACCACAAGAGAGAGTTTTTAGAAGAATAGATTATTTAGCAACCTTTAGAAAACATTTAAGCCCTTTTTTGAAAATAACTCTATTTTGGTCTTTTGAAAACAGTGATCCTAGGTTCGGAGGTTGGTTACGTGTAGAGAAGACGCATTAAGCCATCACCCTACCCCGCCCTTGTGGTACCTATATGTCTATTCACCCTAGATTTACCTTTGAGAGTCTTCAACTAACCAATGTTCAATCCTATCCACTTTAGAAAAGAATTTTTAAAAAGACATGATGCATGATATGTGAGTGCAAGAAAAAGAGAGTTGAAAAATAAATTTGGAAATAGATTTGAAAAAAAATTGATTTGATTTAAAAAAAGATTTGAAAAGCTAGATTTGATTTTTAAAGAAATTTTTAGAGAGTAAAAATAGAGATTTGAAAATAGAAATTTGGAATTGAAGGTTTGAAATAGATCATGGAATTTGAGATTTGAGAAGAGTTATGACCGCACTCATGAGGGTTGCCTACGTATCCTTTTGAGGAATTAGGTCAGTCGTAATTCGGACAAAAGTCTGATAGAAAATAGAAGATTTGATATGGAAGAAGAAATTGAATTGGAATTTGAATTTGATTTGAATTTAGAATAGAAGATTGGAATTTGGAATTGAAAAGATTGGACTTTGATTTGGATAGATAAAACTTGGAAGAAAGATTTGGACTTGTTTTGAAAAGATTGAGATTTAGGAAACCTAGACTTAGGGAAGAGAGGATTTAGGAAAGACTTGAGGTTTAAGAAAGATTTAACTCGAATATTGGACTTGAAAGATTTAGGAAAGATTGGATTTAGGAAAGATTGGGATTAGGAAAGGTTTCATTTTAGGAAAGTTTTGTTTTAGGAAAGGAAAGTTTTGAAATTAGAAAGTTTTGAATTTGGAATGTTTTGAAATGGGGAAGTTTTGAAATAGGAAAGCTTTGAAATAGGAAAGATTTGAAAGTTGGAAAGTTTAGAATTTAGAAAGTTTTAGATTTGGAAAGATTTGAAGTTTAGGAAAGTTTAGAAGTTTAGAAAGATTCAAAGTTTGAGTTTTTTAGAAATTCTTGAAATTAGGAAATATTTGTAGTTAAGAAAGATTTGAAAACTTAGATTCGGAAAGTTGAAATTTAGAAATGTAAGGAATTAGGAAGATTAAAAAGCTTAAGGTTTAAGGAAAGATTTAAAAGTTTTAGTTTTGGAAATTTAAGGTTTAGGAAAGTATAAGATTATGAAGGATTAGAATTAGGAAAGATTGGATTTTGTTTCTAAGAAGAAGTGTTTTGATTTTATTTCCAAAAACGGAGGGTTGGATCTAGTTTCCTAAATGGGAGATTGGATTTGGTTTCCTAAAGGGAAGATTGGATTTGGAATAGTTTTGAAAGGATGATGTTTAGAAACCCTAGATTTGGAAGACTATAGTCTTAACGTAGAAAATAAGTTTTGGAAACTTAGGTTTTGAGGCAAGAATGGGAGTCACGTTTTAAGAAAGGAAATTAGGGTTTCCTAATTGTCGGCTCTAGGGTTTAACTTGGACTCTAAGAAAAAGAGTTTTTGGACAGTGAATTTTTAGAAAGGGAGATTTTTGGACGGAAATCCTAAAGAGGAGTTTTTGGAAAGCGAATTTGGAAGAGGGAGTTTTTGGAAAGGGATTTTTAGAAAGAGTTTTTCTAGGAAGGCATTTAGAGAGTGTTTCTAGAAAGTGAATTTGAAGAAGGCATTTTGGAAAGGAGTTTAAAAAGAAGTTTTAGAAAATAGATCTTTTGAAGAGAGTTTTTAGGTTGCAATTTTGGAAAGAAAATTGGAGAGAGTTTTTAGAAAGTATGCTGGAAAAGAGATCTTTAGAAAGAGAAATTTTTGAAAAGAAAGTTTTTAGAAAGTATATAAAATATCTCACTTTTCTAAAGCGATTCTAACCATAAGAAGGTTAGAACCACTTTAGGATAGTAGTTTTGAAAACAACAAGATTTGAAAATATGGACCATATTGGCCACTTTAAATGTAACACTTTCCTAAAGCAACCTTAGCCATGGAAAGGCTAGAATCATCTTAGGATTGTGATTTTGAAAACAAGTTTTGAAGAAGAAAATTTAATGCGAGTTTTGAAAACAATTTTGATGCAAGCTTTTGAAAACAAGTTTAAAACGAATTTTGGAAGAATGCAAGATCATGACATGCACAATGCAAGTTGGGATCGTGAACATACAAGGTTAAAGGCTTCACCACATAATTAAGGGGGCCGAACCCACGTGGTCTCCAGTTAGACTAAAAGAAAGCCCCCAATACGGTGACCTTCCAATAGCCTAATCCTACACATGGACCGAGAAGTCTCTTGTTTCAAGCGTGCAAGAAAATGGGGGAAGAAGATGGGGTATTAAAATAGAAGAAAACCCAAGTGGGTTCGGAGAGAGCAGAGAGAGGGGGGAGATGCGTAAACTTAAATAGAGTTCCTACCTTGTGTCTTATTTATTTTGCTTTACTTTGCACGCTTTACTTTTCTTACTTTGCTTTGATCTTCACTTCAATCTTCGTCTTGATCTTCGGGAACTTGTCTTGATCTTTGAGAGCATCGGGTTGCAACACTTCAAGTCTTCAATGAAGGCTTTGGAGTTAGTGTATGAGTGTATGAGAGTGTGTATGAGTGTATAGGAGGCTAGGGTTTGTATATGAAGGCTAGGGTTTGAAGAACCTAAATGAGACTTGGGTTTAGAGAGGCTACGAGCTCTATATGTCGAATAATAGGTCTTTTAGACTGAGTTTGCGGACCTCTTTCACGCTGGAGGAGACTTTGTATTTATAGACAAAGGAATGACCTGGCGCCTGTTGCAGTGGCGCCAGGCCAAAAATCCTTCTGGTGCCACTAGGAGTGGCGCCAGCCACTTAGGAAAGTTTTAAGGTCGGCAAGCAACGTATCTTCAGAAGATTTGGGCATCTGTATTAGTGACTACTATGCAATTTTTAACTTGGCTTCACTAGGAGTGACTTTAGAAAGTCTGGGAAGGATTTAAGGGATCAAGAATGGCCCAAAAGGCCAGAAAGGGACAGGAACCCTTAGAATAGGGTCCTGGGGGTAATGGACTTGAAAAAGGATGTCAGGGTTTGTTAGAGGGGTCGACCGGGCCATTAGGGGCAAAACGGTCAACTGAATCGAAAAACTACTAGGATGGACTTGAAATGTCCCGGAAGAAGACTCGAGGTTTGGAAACATTATTTGGAATGACCCATGAGGTTACCAGTTTGATATCCAGAGCCGGTGTGGTTAGAAAAGGCGACCAGCCCACTAGGGGCAAAACGGTCATTTCGCACCGGGTTTGCCAGAATTGACTTGGAATGATCCGGAAAGATAATGGAAGGCTAAGAATACTATAAGAAGCATTCTCAGGAGATTACCGATTTGATACCCAGAGCCGGTGTGGTTCCCGGGGCGTTCGAATGCCTAGAGGCAAAATGGTCATCTTGACCGGAAAGTCTCAGAATTGGCCCAAAATTGACTAGAAGGCACCTAATCATGCTGGATTGCTTTTAAGACAATCTTGGAAAGGTGGACTTATCGTTCTGAGGACTTAGGTACTTTCTCGAGAAACGTGCCGAAAATGGCCCTAGGGGCAGTTTGGTCATTTTTCACCGAAGTGGGCTAGTAGGCACTAGTGTTGACCTGGGTTTTGAGTGTTTCCGCCACTCTGACGGCGGTCCCGTGATACAGGGATTTGTTGGCAATTCCCTATACCGACCTGTTTACAAGTATTTTCGCTACTCTGATGGTTGCGACGTTTGCAAGTACTTCCGCTACTCTAACTTTTCGCGATCATTCCTGAGACTGCTTGATCTTAAGAAGCTGCTAAATGGACTTAGCGCTTGAAGAATCAACTTTCTCGTAAGGCGTGCCAAAATGGACATTTCTACATTAGCGGGCTAGTAAGCGCTAAAGGTGGACTATTTTACCATCTCGGGGACTTGGGGTTTCGTCCCGGTCGACGGATTTGAAGGGACTTACCGTTCCGAAGAGTTCACTCAGAAACGTGCTGGATTGGAGGGTCTTACCACCTTAAGGAATTAACTTTCTTGAAAGGTGTGCCGAATTTAATTAGAATTAGAATTGGAATTGGAATTGAAATTGGAAAGGGGACTTACCGTCTTCGGAAAGACGTGTCTGTTGGAATTGGAAATGGAAAGGAGACTTACCATCTTCAGAAAGATGTGCCTATTGGAATTGGACCGAACATTATTCCCAAGGGCATTTTGGTCATTTTGCCTCTATTTGGGCCTGGCGGGCCCACGACGCAGTTTTATTGACGGGATTAGACTTGAAAAGTTGATTTAGATTGGAATACGTCCATATTGACTTGAGTACAAGTCTTAGATGGACTGGAGACTGCCGAACAAGCAAAAATGGGGCGCTTACACTAGTCCCTATGACTTCTATCTTTCGGGTAAGTGCAGGAACTCTAGCATTTAGATCATCCACTTGATTAAGCTAAAATGTTACCCTAGGCTTAAACTCAAGATTTTGAGTCCTAGTTGTGGCCTAATTTCTAGCCAAATTTGCTAAGTAATCAAAGAAATCATACGTTGTAGATGGGCCTTTGTCACACAAAATCCCTATGCACATGACTCAACGAATTGCTTAAGTCGTGAAGTCAATGATAAATAAAAAGTATTTATGATATGCCAATTGGTGAAACCATAATGTGGATAAGCACTTAACAAATCTTTGAATCTGTCCTAATATTGAAAGAACAATTCACTAGACACAGGGACAAATTAAGAGATTTGGCGACGAATCGCCTCAGTTTCATGCTTAAGGAAGAATTTTTTTAAGAATTCTGTCTGAAAATCTTGCTAAGAATTAATAGACCTAAGCCTCAATGAATTGAACCATGTCTTGGCCTTGTTTTTGAGGGAAAACAGAAAGAGTTTCAAAAGTACAACTTCCCTTGGGTAAGAATTATTGAAAAACATAGAGCATATATATATCCTCGAAATCTTTTATGTGCTGATATAGTTTTTCAGAATTCAAACTATGGAATGGATTTATTAGTTGGATCATTTTTGACTTTAAAGTCATCATTACATGATGTGCAGGAAGAACAATGCAAGAAATAAGCACTTGCCGAGTGGGATTCAGATAATCCCTAAGAGATCTATGGGGAGGATCACCATGTATACTTCGACCTTCAAGTACATTATTTGGATATGGCGGGTTGAGATTCCCAAGTTGTAAATGAGTAAATTCTTTCGCCATTTGGATATAACTAGGATTTCGGTTAACTAATTGAACGTTTGGAACAAGAGTCCTAAATGGGAAAACAGTATTGAAGATGGGGAAAAAATCATTAGAAGAGTCAATGCTCACCAATTGTCCATGCACATTCCTAATGAATCCATCCCGAAACATAGACACGGAACTTATAAGTCAGAATATCAAGCTGAAAACCTAAGTGGGCCACTGACAAAACGGGAATAAGAAGAGAAACAATATTAACAGCTCTCAAAACTGAGGAAATTGAAGGTCACCTATTTGAAGGGATGTGGGCAAAGTAACAACTGGATTTGGGCACTTCCGAAGTCGGCTAACGATAAGATAAAACACTAATAATAATAATAATAATAAAAGAAATAAATTACAACAATATACTAAAATACTAGTACACAAAAACAATAAACGAAAATAATGTTAGACATGTTAGTAATAATGTTATGATAATTTTAGTTAACGACGTCAACCTAAAAAGACGGTGAATAAGCTTAAAATAAAGTTATCCACAATAATATATATATATACATATATTAAGCTATAAGGTCACCATATCGAGCGGTGCTGACCTAAATAGGTGGTAAATCAACTCGAAAGGTAAACCACAAAGAAAAAGAAAAAGAGCTGAAATAAAGTGCAGAAAATAAAATGTTAGAATGGTAACCAACGTTGGTTATCTACTAAATAAAAGAAAACGTTAAATAGTTAGTAAGTTAGTTGGTTAGATGAAAAATAAAAATAAAAAATAAAAAATATGGTAACCAACTTGACTGGCTTTGTCTAGCAATAAGCGAGTATGCTAATCAAAGAGGTTAACCACAAGAAAAAAATTATTTTTTTATTTTTAATTTAATTTTTGAATTTTTTTTGCATATTTTTTTTATAGTCGTTCCCCGGTAATAGCGCCAAAATACTTTACTACGCCCAGAAGATGACAATCTAATATTACCCAAGTACAAGTGTGGTGAAGTAGTAAATAAAAATTTAGTAAAATCGGAGTCAATCCACAGGGAACGGTTAACAGAATATGCAAAATTAGGTGCTAAAATTTATCCCAAGTAACAGATTAGATACTAACTAAGTCATGCTAAACACCATAGTGTTGTAATGACTTCAGTTGGAACTTAAGCCAATCGGTTTGAATTTCACCTTAAATAAGTACCGATAAGAATTAGACAATTGCTACAGAAAAGGTAACAAAAAAAAATTGTTTTTGAGAAATTAATGATTATTGACTTGACTTTAAAGTAAACTAAATAAAACGTTCTTGAACTCAATTGATCTAGTCACCCAATTCACCCGAAATTCCAACGGAGATTTTATAACTCAAAGTATTTAATTAAATCTAGAACAATAAAATTAAAGTCATAGATTCATACTATTGATTTGTGCAATAACTATACCAAAATACGATTTGTGCATAGAAATTACCAAATATAGTAAAAAAATGTACATTTTCTGGATGATCTAGAATTTCATTACCAAAAATTAAAATATAAAAGATATATAATAAAAATCCAATTACCTCCATTGAAATCCTAAGATTCTCGGATGATCTTTACAATTGGTTTTAAGAATAAACTAGTTACTCATACTATTAAAAAGACTTGATATGAAAAATAATTCTATTACTAGTAATATAAAGTACAGCAAACTACAAGATTAAAAATAAAGACAAACTAATTACTAATTTCTACACTAAAATTTTCTCTCTAAAATCTCTATCCTCTACTCTCGAACAACTAATCTCCTCTGCCTTCGTCTCCCTTCTACACTTCTGCTCCACCCTTTTTATAGCTGTTGAATCATTTCTTCCATGTCTTCTCTTCTTGGTTTCTTTCACCTCCAATCATACAATATATAATAATTAAGAAATAATAACACTTCACCTACTCTTCTCACTCCACTAATAATATTATTTATAATATATAATAAATCTGTATATATAATATATAACATCCGAATGTCTATGTACACGTAGGTGTTATTTTGCTTAATTGTAGTTTTAAATTTGCACACGACACAAAAACGTAAAAGAAAATTAATTTTATATTAAAATAATAAATAATATATATAATTGCTAATAATAGCTTACAATTAGGGACTCCAATTGTACATTTTAAAGTACAATAATACAATTCTGTTATAGGTGGAATTACTAGATTACCATTGTTTTAAACATTAAGAGCTGTCAGATTATGGAGAAGAAAAGGAAGACCTAGTTCTACTTCTAGGAACAAATTTAAGTTACGCAGTCAATAACTTCAGGTTTTAGGTATAAACCATCATTCATTTGAAAGAGTTCTCTTACTATGAAGTGAATGCTTTGGGGGGCGTTGGGTTCTTACACTCAGAAAAACATTCTTTTAGAGCTCATCTACACCAAATTTTGATCGACTCAGCTTTAACAAAGAAAAGCAAAAAAGGAGGGGATTAAATAGATCACTCCAAAGGCACACCTGAGGAAAGAGCCAGATATATATTTCACCTATTGGTGCCTTTTGAGTTTTCAAATATGCATAAAACTCAATGTAATTTCTTATATCAAATACTCAGGATGATTTTCATAATCATAAACAAAAAATGTGGAAATGAAGAAATAAAAAATTGGCTACATGAAATTTTCACTAAGCCCTGATTCGGGCCACAAACCAAATATTGTTCACATCATATGGTATAGATGGGCGCCTTTTCCTTAGATATGAAGCTTGCACAGAGGAAACAACAAATATGGGACAACAGGTCAGGTTGGAGCATCCTGTCACTCGTTGGGCCCTGCTTACATTGCACCCGATACTTTCACGAAAGAAAATATTATTTTTACAAAATTTTTGTACAGCATTTTGTACCAAAATAGTATAATAGTGACAGTTTTGTAATTAAAAACTATATGCCAAAATAGTATAATAGTGACAGTTTTGTAATTAAAAACTATATGGTAAGTATTTTGTTTTTAAGTAAAAATATCTCATTTAGACACATTATTCTGTATAAATATTTTATATAAATATTTTATTTATATAACATTACTCTTTTAAGAATGTGAAGTTGGCAGACGCCACCCTTTGTAGAGTGGTGTCACCAGAACAAAATTTTGTTTTACTATGTACAAAATTTGATTTTAGGAGATGTTCACTGATACAAGGGAATGATCCATACATGTGCTAGGTCAATTATTAAGGCCGGCTTAATACTATTTGGAACTTTAAGGCAAAAATTTTTGATGAGGCTTTTTTATAGTTTTATATTATTATAAATTTATTATTTAAAATTTATTCATCTTGCTTTTTGATGAGGTGTTTTACAATCTTGGAATTTAACTAAAACTAGAAGTCTAGAAGTATATATAATTACTGCTTAACAATAAGGTTGTTGATATGAATAGGAATTTGAATTTAGTACAACTTCTACAAGATATCAATCATAGAATTATAGCAAAATTAGTAATATTTTTACTAATATCAACAAAACAAAACATGGAATAAGACAAATTACAAAAAAGTAATGATAAACATAAGATATACAACAATGATGATAAAATATTAATTTACAATGGTGTCAAATACAAGAAAGAATATTATTGTGCTAACACAAAAATGAATAGTACTAAAGGAGGACATGTCCGTAGAAAAAATGAATTATATAAAATAATAAAAATCTATATTAACTAGGTGACTCATGATGAATTATTTGAGATTTATAAGGTTTGACAATTTATATTCAGTTTGTGCCCCAAAGAGAGAGAGAGAGTTTTATAACTTGTGACTTTTTTTGAATTTTTTTGCTTTGTAGCTAGATAAAAAGTTGTTTAGGATTGAGATTTTGAAGTATCTTATCTTAATAAAAAGTCACAATTAGATAAAACTTTGCCTTTTTATTCAACTAATTTTTAAAGTTAATTAGTGTAATTGATATTTAGGCTTTTTTTTATTTATTAAGATGAGGGGCCTCTTACAAAAGAAAATATATAAAAACTATTTTAAAATATAACTGTAATACACAATATTTAAAAATTAGGGGTCCTAAAAAATTAAAGACCTTAAGTGATTGCCTTGTTTGCCTAAGATGTGAGCCGGCCTGTCAATTAGTATGGAAGGAAATTTAGTAAATAATGCATATTATCTACATTTTTAGGGGTTATCTCTGTTATGATTTTTACCTTTTGTATGGTGGAAGGACAGCCACTAAATCTTTGAATTTTAATGGTGATAATTGATACTTCCTTGCACTAAAGATTTGTTGATTAGTTTTGAGTATATATTTATAAGGCTTCACCTATTTCGTAAGCTTTTTTTTTTGGTTAAATTGTGTTTATGCATTTAATGCTCTGAACTTTGTGTGTGCCTGAACCCTAGAAATTCAGTTCCGCTTTTAATAAGTAAAAGTTAGTCTCTTTTTCTGAGGTTTATCTATTTAATTTTTTATTTTGCGGTAAATTTCATGTTAGTTGTCAATCAACTTCAAGATTACATTGTTAATATGCGCCTCAACGCTGAATATTTGAACTCAAAAGAATTGATGACCTTACTAAAAAGTTAGTAGAGATAAAAGAATGATGTTACATATTCATTAATCTTTATTTGTGAAATTGGCATTGGTTCTATATGTTGCAGCTGCAATTGCGAAAAGAGTTCTTTTGGCTTTGAAATTTATAAAGAAGGGATTGCATAATGGAATATATTCCTACATTTGAGTAACAAAGACAACTGTGCATGATTGACTCCTGGAAAAATAAGCAGAATTAGAGAGTTCCTTTGGAAATATGGATTAAGGATGGTCTTGGGTACATAACTAGCATTACTGAAAATCTTTTTTATTGAACTAGCAGTAAACTCGTGCTATGCACGAATTTTTTTTAAAAAATATTATCACAACACATTACTTACATGTCAATAAATTGAAACATTAAATTTAAATAATGTTCAATAAAAAAAATTTAACTATCACAATATCTAACTTAACTATCAATAACGAAAACATTAAACTTTAATGAAGGTTTAATAACAAAAAATTTACATAATAATCCACTAAAAATTACATGCCCTTTTCGTGCCAACCTTGCTAAATTGGATTTGATTTTATTCTTATTTTATATGTGATCAATAACTGGTTCCATCTTGTAAAGATTACAAATATTAACATAGTGTCAGATTTGAAATCTTCACTTGAATTCATTTGGTTAGTCTAACTATTAGCCAAAAATATCAATTGACCCATACCGAAATAAATCAAAAGTTTGCAGTAGAAACAGAAGCACATGTGAGTGAATATAGATAAATATATAGATATAATATATCAAACACAAACATATAAAGAAAATAAAGAAGGAAGCAATTAGGGAGATCTGAAGCAGAGGTGATGCAGGGATGGAGGAGAGAAATGCAAGTGCTGATAGTGTGTCACAAGAGACCCAATTATAGATCACCCAGTTGGCCGATTGGTAGAAGTGAAAACCAAAAAGCATGGTGAAAATTTTAAAATACTATTTCAAAAAATATTGCACAGTAACATTTAAAATACACATTGAAAACATATAATTAATTACAATAAGTGATGAGATTACCTTCTACCCGTAGTACTACTGGTTGTGAAAGAAAATACCAGAGAAGTAACCTAATGAGCATCTCATTAGCCTGATATATGATATGTGAAGCCAAAGCTTCTAGATTTTTAATAGTGTAGGCAAGTATAAAGATAGTGATATTGTAGTAAATTAGTGATAAGGTCAAATGTTTGAAACCGTGATAACAAGTATGAAATTTTGAAATTGATTTGATATTTGAAAATTAAAATTGAGTTGGTTTATGGTTGATAGTGTAGTGGATATCATATTTGAAATTTAAATTTATGTAGAATTAACGCTTGATATTATAATTGATGATAAGATTAGTTTGTAGTAAATATTTGAAATTACTACGAAGGTGACGTATTATTAATTGAAATTTAAATATCCATTATTCTCAAACTTTTAGGTTTTTCAAATATTGATAATTGTGCATGTCATTAGGTGTTGTAATCTAATTGATCATAACATCATTTAATTTTTCATTAAATTTAAAATTCTTATGAGGTGTCGCAAGATCAATCCATATTAGTTTATTCACTGGTTTAAACTCTTTTATCCAATTGATAAGGATAAGATTTCTTTACTGAGACCAACAATCTCATATTAGTCCAAACTTAAAAAGGGAATTTCCAATTTTCAAATTTAAAATTTTGTTTAATTTTATCTATACAACTACAAGAGATAAAATTTGACTAATCAGATTCCAACACATAAGGTGACATGTTATTAATTGAAATATAAAAATCTAAAACATTGAGAAAAATATATTGAGAGTTTCAACTTCAAATACTTCAAAACTTCAAAACGTTTTGCTATTTATAATAGTATAAATGAACTTAATGCTTACTTTTGCTAGTGTGTGTATAGATGTGCAAGTAGCAAATAGGAAAATTCATATGACTTTTATGCTCAGTTCGGGTTATGGAGAGCCATATGAGACTAGAGTTATGCTGTGTTTGAAACTTGGATTTATCACGAGAAAAATATGATGGGCATGGGCACCACCACCATGTAGGTGGTGGAATGCCCATCCATCGAAAGCCAAAAGAAGCCAAAAAGAAAGGAAGAAAAAGAAGAAACGAAGGAAAAGGAACAAAAGAAGGAATGGGTTGGCGGCAACTGCGTTGTTTTCTTTCTCGAAGGTGCTAGAGTTTTCTTCTTCAGGCTGCACACAGCGTCGAACAAATCAGGCAACGAAGATTTAGTTCAGAGAAGATGCACAATGGGAGGAGCAGCTATAAATACCTCTTCAAGCAGAGGTTTTGGAGTACGCCGAAAATGTGAGGTGTCGAAGAGGCCCAGTAGGCCGGGTACTCTGGGCATGCCAATGGTGTCGAGTACGTCGGGTGTGTCGAGGACTTCCACCATGTCGAAGTAGGTGTCGAGAAGCAAGTCATGAGACGAGCTCAATGGGGGGCGAGTTAGGGGAAGAAGAGCAAGTGTGGGCAAGATATGTGATGGAAAAATGAGAGATATAATGTGAGGGAAAAAAATCAGTGAGTTAAGGGAAGCGAGTATGGCTTTGGGGCTATAGTGAATTTCTCTATCGCTTGTGTGGACATAGCCCTAACTGTTTGGGTGAAGCATGTTAAATCTTGTGTCTCTTTAGTATGTATATTTTTATATAATTGCTTTCATACTTCCGTGTGTACGTGGATCTGGCAATCCCAATAACAAGGTTGCAGAGTTTCGCTGAAAATCCCAATAAAACAAAGGAAAATGTCAGGCAAAAAAGAACAATATAAAAAGTAATTTCGTTAACTTATTCCCTTACCTTTTCCTTTTCATTTTCTTTCCCATCACAAATCTTTGATCTAAACACAACATTAAGGTTCCGTGAAAATCTCAGAAGTGTGATGAATTTTTTTTTTTGGTTCATCGAAAGGGATTATTAAGGCCAAAGTTAGAGAGAGAGGATTCAAACCCTAATCTTTCAAGGACTCTAGTCAATTGGACTAGCCCAGTTAGTTGAAAGTGTGATGAATTAATGCAATGCAATTGGTCACTCCATCTAATTTGTTGTCCTTGAAAACAAAAGGCACCAGCTTCTAACTCATCAATTACAAAACAAGAATGGAGATTCGAGGAAGGAAGAGATGAAACAAATGACATTGTGATGACAATCCTTGCGAAGAAAGTTGAGATAGGGACAACCTCTGCCAATCCTCCTTACATCTATTGTATTTGAAACCCTGGAATCACTTGTGGATGAGAAAATAAATGAAGGAGAAGAAACTCGAGTCTGCTTCACGCCAAGCTAAGAGTTTCAGAGATTTTGTGAAAGTTGAAGAACCATGTGATCTAGAGGTGATGTCCAAATGCTCTTCCTTCAAATTGGGGTGGACAATTGTCACGCGGGTTAATACTAAAAAAATTTCTCATTGGACTTAAAATCAAATTTAAAGTCTGCCTAATATAAAAATTAGTTTCTCAAATTTGCCCATTTAACTTATAATTTTTTTAATAGATATTTTTTTTTACAAAAATAATGTCAAATAATATAAAATTTAAATACATTATTAAAATATAAAAATTAAATTATCAGGCCAAACCGAACTTATTTTTTTTTAGAGAAACAAATTGAAACATACACATACACAAGTCAAACTGAACTTCAAACACAATTTTCAAGCCTATTCATTTATCTAATCTAACCTAAAAAAGTTTTAAATTTTATAAATAATAAACAAATTTAAACAGACCAAGCGGGCATGAGCCCGTGTCCACCCCTACTTCAAACTAAGCTATTCGAAGGAAAGATCTTTTACCTTTAAGAAATGGGTGAAGTGTAGTACAGCGAGTACCCCTTCTTTTAAAGAGAAAACAAAAGAAGACTTTTTCTTGGAGTCATCGCTTGTTTTTGACATCAACAAAACTTTTCTTAGTGGCTCTTTTCTTGGTCATAAACTTTGTGGAGTGACTGGAGTCCAGCGTAAAATGAATTGAGCTTGTTTTTCCCTTTTATTTTTCATTTTTCTTTTTGGGCTTGAATCAATTTGTAGTTTGTCCTTTGCGTTGTTTGTTCTTAGCCATAGACACATAACCATTTGCCTGCAAAAGTGAGGGGCTAGTGTTTTGCCCCCTTTTTTTTAACTTACTTTTGCTATCGAAATTTAATCCTTCATCTTTTTACGAAACTTCAGTTTAATTTTTTTCTGCTTTTATTGTTGTAAGTGCTAGATAATATGTGTCAAATAAAAAGTTGTATAAATTTATGGTTTGTTTGAAACTTGTGGAAGAAAAAGGAATAAAAGATAAGAAAGTGAGAGAGAAATTGTAGCAAAAGTAATTTATTTTTTTTTTTGGATTTACAAAGAAAATAGACTTTGACATTATAAGAAAAAAAAAAAATAATAGAATGATTATTAAAAAGAAAACAAGAAAAAAAGAAAAGAAAAATAAATTTTCTTCTGGTTTTATTTACTTTTATCGTTTCTCTCTCTACTCCCAGACAAAAAACGAAACATGGAAAACGAAGAAAATATATTAATTTCCCTCACTATTTCTTCCTATCGGGAAGTCCTAATTTCTAAAAGAACTGATTAGGAAGTATGAATCATTTAATATTTTCTGAGATATTCGCTTCATAATTAATATTTATGGGAATGGGACAACAATAAAATAATCTAATTAAGTTCAAAAATTTTGAAATTAAAGAACTCTGCTAGAGCTTTCAAGGATCCAAACAGGAGCACCAGTTGGCTTCCCTTGTTACCCTCCGATATATCACATGTCTATCCTGATATGCAGAATCCAAAATTCTCCCAATCCTTTATATTTAGTGTGAGCAATCCCAGTTGGATCCGCGCGTGCCCGAGAGAGAAGCGAGATCCTTGAAGTTCCATGTTTCTTAATCATGGAGTTATCCTAGAGAGAGAAAAATACACATCTATACATATATAGAGAGAGAATGAAAAGATAGTTGATCAATGGCGGGTCTATCAATCATGGACTCACTGTTCCAAAGGACCCTGGAGGACCTAATCAAGGGCCTCCGCCTCCAACTTGTCGGCGAGCCGGCCTTCATCTCCAAGGCCCTGGAAGAGATCCGCCGCGAGATCAAGTCGACGGACCTCCAAGCCAAGTCCACCGCCCTCCAGAAGCTGACCTACCTCCGCTCCCTCCACGGCGTCGACGACTCCTGGGCCGCCTTCCACGCCGTCGAGGTCACCTCCTCCCCACGCTTCCATCACAAGAAGATCGGCTACCTCGCCGCCTCCCAGTCCTTCCACTCCGCCACCGACGTCGTCCTCCTCCTCACCCACCAGCTCCGCAAAGACCTCACCTCCACCAACGAGTTCGAGGTAAGCCTCGCCCTCGAATGCCTCTCTGTTATATGCACACCCGATTTAGCTCGTGACCTAACGCCCGAAATTTTCACATTATTGGCGACTTCTAAACTCTTCATTCGTAAGAAAGCCATCGCAACCATTTTGAGGGTTTTTGGGGAGTACCCAGATGCTGTCAGGCTCTGTTTCAAGCGATTGGTTGAGAATTTGGAGGGTTCCGATTTGCAGACAATGTCTGCCGTGGTTAGTGTGTTCTGTGAGCTCGCATCGAGAGAACCCAAATCCTATATCCCGTTGGCACCTGAGTTTTATAGGATTTTGGTTGATTCAAGGAATAATTGGGTTTTGATTAAGGTTTTGAAGATATTTGCAAAGTTGGCCCCTTTGGAGCCGAGGTTGGCAAAGAGGATTGTTGAGCCGATTTGCGATCATATGAGAAGAACTGGGGCGAAGTCCTTGCTGTTTGAGTGTATTCGGACTATAGTAACTAGCTTGAGTGATTATGAATCTGCGGTGAGACTTGCAGTTGCAAAGGTGCGGGAGGTTTTGGTTGATGATGATCCGAATCTTAAGTATCTTGGATTGCAAGCTCTTTCCATTGTTGCACCTAAGCATTCATGGGCAGTGGTGGAGAACAAGGAGGTTGTGATTAAGTCCTTGAGTGATACTGATCCTAATATTAAGCAGGTAGCTTTGCAACTTGTGATGGCAATGGTGTCTGAGGATAATGTGGCCGAAATTTGTAAGGTTTTGGTTAATTATGCACTGAAATCTGATCCAGAGTTTTGCAATGAGATTCTTGGATCAATACTATCAACTTGTCGTAGAAACGTTTATGCGATAATCATGGATTTTGATTGGTATGTATCACTCCTTGGGGAGATATCAAGGATCCCCCATTGCCAAAGAGGGGAAGAAATCGAGATCCAGCTGATTGATATTGGTATGAGAGTGAAGGATGTAAGACAAGAGCTTGTTCGTGTTGGTCGAGATCTGCTCATTGATCCTGCATTGCTTGGTATCCCTTATTTACACAGCATATTATCTGCAGCTGCTTGGGTGTCAGGGGAGTATGTTGAGTTATCAAGGGATACGATTGAGCTTATGGAAGCACTGTTACAGCCGCGTACTAGTCTGTTGCCACCATCAATAAGAGCTGTATATATTCTGTCCGCATTTAAAGTATTAATCTTCTGTCTATATTCCTATTTCTTCCCAAAGGAAGCTGTTGCTTCTTCCTCTTCAAGTGTTAGTGATTTGGAACCAGGAGTGGTGGATTCAATCTCTGAAAGGGAATATCCAGAGAGTTCCAATCTAGCAACATCTGAAGCTCTCACCGGTTCTGAACAGAATGAAGCTTTCAATCAAAGAGTTTTACATCAATCATTTGAAGATCTTCCTGTGGAAAATTATGGGGATACAATTGTTGCTCATGGGCTGAGCTCTTCCTCAGTTTCTTTAAAGAAAAAACAATTTACACATGGATATATTGGAAACCTGTTAGATCTCGTTAAAACTGCTTTGGGCCCACTAGCAGGAAGTCATGAGGTGGAAGTGCAAGAGAGGGTGCGGAATGTACTGGGTTTAATTGAATTAGTAGAACAAGAAATTCATGATTCTTTAATCCAGAAGGAAGGGAATTTTGTAATGGAAGAATTAAAAGCTTCTGAAGTTATCAAATCAATGCATGATTCCTTTTCTGAGGAACTTGGTCCAGTTTCAATGAGTGCTCAAGAAAGGGTACCTATACCAGATGGACTGATGCTCAAGGAAAATCTCAATGAGTTGGAAACGATTTGTGGTGATATACAGTTACCTACATCAAGTTCCTTTTCCTTTGGAAAACCTCATTTCGAGGAGAGGGGTGGTGCTTCTCTCTTTAACTGCCAGAATAAAGAAGAATCTGAACCATCATCAGAGTCAACATCTCTGCTTGCTGAGCACCGCAAGCGGCATGGCTTGTATTATCTTCCTTCAGAGAGAAAGGAAACTACATCCAATGACTACCCACCTGCTAATGA
Source organism: Euryodendron excelsum (assembly GCA_033060915.1). Taxonomy (NCBI): domain Eukaryota; kingdom Viridiplantae; phylum Streptophyta; class Magnoliopsida; order Ericales; family Pentaphylacaceae; genus Euryodendron; species Euryodendron excelsum. The sequence continues at coordinate 24,083,810 of CM065384.1, read as the reverse complement.
ACCTAAATTGACGAATTATGTCAATGATGATGCGGATGATCTTGTTAAGCTCACAGAGCAGTCACTTATCCCAAAGAAAAAGCTAAACCAACCAAAGCCTAGGCCTGTTGTCGTAAAGTTGGATGAAAGAGATGAAGTATGTGTTAGAGCCAAGAAGCCTGAGTCCAAAGATGATTTGATCTCTGGCGCTGTGCGAGATGTTCTTTTAGGCAATGAAGCCATACCCACTTTGTCACGAGGCAAGCCCACTGATAAGTCGTCAAGCAAGAAAAGAGGGAAGGAGAAGATACCTATTGTACAACCGTTGGAATCAACAGAAAGTTTGGCTAATGCAGGCAATTCTGAGGTTGGGAATTCTAGTTCAAGAAGAAGCAAACATCGTTCTCATGGTAGAGAGAGGGGACATAGAAGTCCAGGGAAGAATGCTGAGGAAAGTGAAGAAAAAGGTCAGAAACATAAGCAGAAAAGCAGTCACCGCCAAGTTAAGAACAAAGGTCGACAAAGAGCAGATGGGGGTGTGAATGTGGTTGTGCAGACGCCAGTAATCCCGGATTTTCTATTATAGCATTAAGAGACTGGGTATCACAATCTCTTAACGGCTGGGAAAACTTGAATGATATTGCCCCTATATAATTTTATTTTGCACATCGAGGTCAGTTTTGCTGTAGATTTGATAAATTTTGTATTCCTTTTTTTCTACATTTTTATTTTTTTGGACAGGATTGTGATTAGGGTGAAAGTTTTTCTGCTGATTGGTTATGCACATTAGATCCATCTGTTTTCTGAATTGTTACAAAACACATTATGTTTTTCTTCCCGAACAAGGAAATTTTTTGTTGTTTTGTTTATTGCTAGTACTATAATTGTTATTTTCATTAAAATTGACGATATAGCATTGTGGATATGGGACATAGATTTGACACAAAATGAACATGTCAAATTGGTAATGTATGTAAATTTACATATTTTCGTAAGCATGTCAACTTGGTAATACTAAGAGAATGGGACATGGAGATGGCACGAAATTGACAGCTAACCTGGAATGCATAGCTTGATAAATCTAATCAAGAAAAGACATAGAAAAAAGAGAAGGGAACACAATAAATGAATCATAGTTCCATACTCACTTAAAATATCGTGCTCTGAAACATATGCAAAATGTGCTGGTGCCCAAGACAAAATTAAGTTAAAAGAAGTATTCAAATATCTTCATTTGTCTTAAAGGTTCTGCAGTACGGGCACAAAAGTAAGAGGGGATTCCTGTCTTGTACATGTCTAGTTGGCTAATGTCTGCCCCGTGTAAAATCAAAATCAAAATTGCAAACTTTTCCCCATAAATTTGGTACATTTGTGAAATGTTTTGATTCATTTGTAGTTGTAGCAGTTAGAGGCTTATTCGATACATGTCTAGTTGTATTTTACCTATTTACATGTTCAACACATAATGTCTTGCAAATCTCATTTTTAGAGTGTTTGCACCTCTTAGTCAGTGCATTGCATGGTCCCTTATCACATGACCTGGGGTAGGGAACAAGTAGTTGTTTGTTTATTTTCCTTTTTGTCTCTTTTATATTTAGTGCCTTGCCTATTTGATGGTATTTGAGAGTTTTGCTTTATGTTTTCAATCTGCCATCTGCTGTGGCCATATCCTTCTTTTCAATACCCTGCATAAAATGAAAACTGGTTAGGATAGCAATTCATACGAGACTTGGCAACCCCTTGTATTTATTTATTTTTCATTTTTTGTCCTTGTTTGCATGCAATACTATCTTATCTTTCTCGGTCTATCATTTACTGCAGGGAATTCCTAAGTAGTAGAACTCTACCTTAAACCATAATATTGTCTGAGAGTGATAGATCCTGGTACTTGCAAGGGTTTTACGTGGGTTGATATATCTTCTGAATTTGTTTGAACAGAAATAGAGAAGGTACTTCAGTAGTTGCAAACTTGTTTGTAGTTCTGTACATCCCTTTTCTATGTACCAACAAATGACTTTGTATTCATCTTTATTCCAAAGTTGGCGGCAAGTTATCTCTGATGCTATGTTATTTCCTTTTTCTTTATGCTCTGTTGAAAAAGAAACTCAAAGAATGGATCTGGATATTTGTTGATATGCGAAAGGTTTTCTACTCATATATATGTATAAATATATATGTTCTCTTGTGACTCATCAGGTCAACTGTCAAATTGGAGTTGCAATATTGGAATTGGAACGTACCAATCTCATAAATACCCAGAGAATGTTGTTCCTCTAACCAATTTTATGGGGTGCTGGTTTATATTGGCTATCAATTTTGCATGTTTAATCATTACACAAAAAGAACCCAAATACTGGCAACATTAATCTGTTGAAAGCATTAGTAATTTTAGGGTAATGTTAATATCGATTCACGTTGCTTCCATGGATAAGTGCCTGATTAGACATTGTAGCTTCAAATAGTTTGGATGAACTGCCAGGTTTGGTCATGAAAGCAATATAGTGTGAAGGCAGTTTCTCACAAGTGTTGTTGGATTTACTATTAATTTATTCTGAGGCAGTGAAGCTACAGATACTTCAAAGTGACTGGTTTGATGATTCCCTGAGGAGAGAAGGTGAAAGGACTGCCTAACTACCGACGGCGCTTCTCGATTGACTGAGGTTTTTTTTGATATGGATAGTGGTGAGCAACATTAGGTGGGACAAGAAAAACAGCAGCCATCCTGATGGTGCATGCACTTTGAGGTAGAGCATTTGGCCCATCTAGGTTTTGGCCCTATAATACAATTAGTGATTATGGACCACACACTTCTTTTCCCCTCTTTTCCCCTCTGAAATGCGGAAGATGTTTGATGCTGTGTACCATCATCTTCAGGACTAAGCAGAAGTAGAATCTCTATTTATTTTGTCTGATGAGGATTTCTGAATTTTTGAAGTGATATTGTGTTAGGTTATTGTGCAGTGCCCAATATGGTCATTTTAAACTAGGTGCATCTCACTAAAAATTCTTTTCCCTCTTCAGCTAAGATTAATGGTTATCATCTGACCTTTAAAAAAAGTCTCGGTTAAGTTTTCCTTATCCTTTTCTTTTTACTAATTCTGTAATGCTTATGGTTTTAAATTTTGAGCCTAGATTTACAAATCCTAGGTCTTTGTGGAGCTATGCCTGGATTGTGCTGCAACTTTGAAGTCAGACTTGTAATACAGGATCTTGCTGTTGGAATTTCGTTCATGTTACTCTCTAGATCCTTTAAGAATGTTTTCAAGAAATGGGTTAACAGTGGGGTGTGTCTTTCCTTTTTTTGGGGGGCTGGAAGGTCTGCTGAGATGGAGCAAAATTGGATCCCTGCATAAATAGATAGCATAGACATTAGATTGTTGTGATTGTGGTGTTGATGTTGTCATTTTTCTTGCTGTCTTCCTTGTTATTACTGCTACTATGACTTATGGCTTGTAGGAATGCACTGCTTGAGCCAATAGATTAGAATAGCATTACAATGGAGGCTCAGTATCCCCCCACCTCGCTCTTTCTTTTTGTCAGCTAACAACATGAGGCAAACCTCATCCTCTACCTATGACTTTTGACAAAGGCGGCCTTTCATCCAATCCTTGGTAAACTTTGTTGCATATTCAATTGTTTCTCTTCAAAAGCTCAATGATATATTGAATTTGAAATTTGTGAACTTATGGCATGAATATTGAATTTGAAATTTGTGAATTTGTGGCATGAATATGAAGGTTCTTTATCTTTGCTTACATGATTATCCCCAGGTGGGATGTTAAAATGACTAAATGAGGATTTTCTTTTGGTATTTTTTCAAATGATTGTTTGACCTCTCTCATATCAATCATTTGGAGGTTCTGTCTTTATAATGACAATGATAATGTAGGTGACTAATACTAAACTTCCATCTTTGAATTGTATACATTGTTTAAGAGCATTCAGAAGTTTTTTGTCGTTATGTGAGTCTGATGTTTCTGTATTTTGTAGCCGGCACTTTGGAGTTACTGGCCTCGCATCTGGAATGAATTTTAGGACATTCAAACATATTCTGACAGCCCGTCCGATCCAAACAACTATAGTGGCTGAACCTATATGGAGTTTTTCCAAAATACTTGAGGCTGTTTCCTGTGATTTGTCTGCCTGAGAGAAGTGTTAGTGGCCTATTCTAAGGGAGACTCATTACGACCAAATGTCAATGGTTCCTTAAAAGTTGCCTCCAGATTAGAACCAACAATTAACGAGTCCATGATGTTTTGAGTTCTAATTGATCAGTGGATTCAGTAGATTTGCTGTGCTTTCTTAGTTGAAGGGCTTGATTTTCTTCTGTTATGATGAGCCATTTTTTTTTTTCTTTTTATTATAAATTTTATCTTCTCTCTTCAAACTCTTTAGTGTTTAAAGAATTTGTGAGACTCCAATTTTGTCATATTGACAGCCCTCTAAAGACCAAGTATTAGACAGACTGACAGTAATCTAGAGTTTGACAGTGTGGCCTGTTGATTAATAATCTATGTATATATGTTTGGTTCCAACAACAATATTGTGAGAGCTCTACTGAGTGAGGCACCATTTTGACCTAACTTTATCTATTGTGTTTTTTGTTTTTTTTAATTCTGCTGTGGTATGGTTTTATGGGGTCTTTGAACCAAGTTTTTTCAGAAATGCGGGATTTGAGTTGTGTAAATTGAGACAAGTTGCAAACAAATATTTTTCTGTTTGGTTGCTTCTAAAAAATGAAGTAGTTTCACTTTCATTTCATTTTCTTTTCTCTCAATAAATTCAAGATGTAAAGTTTTGGTTGCTAGTTCTTTTCTCGATAAATATATATATGGAAACATACGGTGAATGAAGCCATGTTGCTTTTAGAGAGTTTTGGTTTTTTGTTTTTTTTTTTATTTTATTATTTTTTTATAGGAAATCAAGGTTGTTTGGTGACTTATTTATCAAACCCAAATACTTTTAAACTTGATATTTTGGTAATTTATTAATCAAATCCAAATACTTTTAAACTCGATATACGATGTAATTTTATATCATATTCTGTTTTTTTTTTTCTCACACTAAATTCTTAATCCAAATACAACATTAGAGTCAAAAAGAAAATGCATTGTTCAGCTCACTGTAGGCATCACAATACACCTCAGGTACTGGTTAAGGGATCTTTAGCCTTTAAGAAATTGTTGAATCCTGAGTCCTTCCTCTACTCATTTTAGTACCCCTCGCAAAGCTTCATTCTACAAGTATTACTATTTCAAAATATACGATCCGTCAAAGTTCGTCCGTACCACTTAAGAGAGTGTTTTTTTAATTTTTAAAATTTTAGTTATTTGTTATTTTGATCTTAAACTTGATGAAGAGCACACTCCTGAGTTCTTTATAGAGTTCAGAGACTTGCATGTTGTAAATTTTAGGCTGGGCAAGCTGGAAAAATGTTGTAAACTTGCATATTGCGATTTTTAGGATGATGTTTTTATGAGAAAGTTGAAAATTTTGTAGCAAAAAACAGAACTGAAAGTTGATACGACACTATGTCACTTAATTAAGAAGTAGGAATAGGGGAATAACATGATTGTAGAGTTATTCAATACCTATTTAAAAAGAAAAATGCTATTCTTATAAAATTTTTTTTATACAAAATGATGTAATATGGTGATTGTTTATTTTGAAGTGAAAGCCTTTACACATAATTTTATATAGAAATTTTGTATGATTTTTTTTTTTGTATAGCATTACCTATTTAAAAATATTTCTTAATGTACCCCACACCCACAGTTGGAGTCTTGTAGTTTGGTTTCTTATAACCTTCACTACAATGATCTTATAATCACTCCAAATTATGACATGGGAAATGTGTAATCATCTAGGGCAGGGTGATTATGTGGAGGGCTGATTGTATATTACGTACCTAGGCCAATTGCCCATACCATAAGGCAAACCAGGAGCGCAAATATCAATATGCTGTCAAGTTTAAGGCTTCTATATATATATATATGATGTATATATTGATGTACAATTAACATGTGATTTTCAATTTTTTTTTTTTTTTTTGGCTGATTGAATCAGAATAAAAAACAAAACAAAACACAAAAAAAATTCAAACTACCAAAGGAATTGCGTCCAAAGAACATGTCCGAGCACTGGAAGGGGAAGCTCAGAAGGACCCAGCGTACCAGAAAACTTATTCTTAGCTGCCCAGGTAGCCATCTCATGGGCAGCAACATTCGCAGACCGAGGCATCTATGCAAACACCCATTCCCTGTGACGCGCCAACAAAGTAGATATATCCATCGCTAGAGCAAAAGTGGACCAGTGAGGGGGGCAGGCTGCATCTTTATAGGAGTGGATCACCTCTTGGGAGTTACCTTCAAAACCACTTGGTTCCAACCTTCTCCCTCAGCCCAAACGAATGCCATCCTGGCAGCTTCAGCTTCTGCAGCAAGAGGTGATCCATACGGCTACATGCTTAGGGCAGAAAAAACCATACGGGCCCCCATTGATGAGGAGGGAGAAGGATGATGAAGATATACATTGAAGAATCCACTGCATAAACATCTTAGGGAACCCAAGCAATTTGAGAACTTGCATAAGAAAGCTCCACTCGATCCTGTCGAAGGCCTTTGCCATGTCCACCTCGATAGCCATAAAAGCACCTTTACCTTTCTTCCTTTTCAAAATATGCATCAATTCTTGAGCTAAAATTGAGTTCTCCCAAATATTCCTATTTGGCACAAATGCAGCTTGATTTGGGGTGTAAGCACCCAATTTTTACCCGCTCAGCAATCTACGGCCCGATCACACTCACATTCAAACCGACACAGACACATTCGAGTCTAAACCAATTTTCCAGAATTAATCCAGTTAATCAATCGTTTCACAAGGCAAAATGATCAAATTACCCTTGAAGTATTGTTTGGTCCAATTCTAGTTGGTACGTCTTTTTAAGGACGATAAGTCTGTATTTCGCCCTTAAATCCAGTTCCAATTCCAGTCTAGACTAATCAAACTCAATTCGACACATCTTTCGAGAAAGTTAATCTCTTAGACGGTAAGTTCATCTAGCACGACACGTTTTTGAGAAAACATCTCGGAACGGTAAGTCTCTTCAAACCTGTCGATTGAGACGGAACCCAAGTCCCCGAGATGGTAGAGCGATTCACTTCTGGCGTCTGCTAGCTCGCCAACATAGAATGTCTGCTATCTGGCATGTCGATCAGGAAAGTACCTAAGGCCCTGAGACGATAAGACCATTCAACAACTTTCCGATATCAAGTAGCCTTCGGAATGAACGCGCACCGTCAAAGTGGCAGAAACACTCACAAACATTGCAACCGTCAGAGTGACAGAAACACTCACAAATAGGTCGACATTGGGAATTGCCAACAAACCCTTTATGTCACGAGACCGAACATGCCTCTTGGTCGTGACATGTTTATCAAAGAATGGAATACCTTTGGAAAATTGGTCACACCCCGTTAGAGTGATGGAAACACTCACAACCAGAGTTAACACCAGTGCTTACTAGCCCACTCTGGTGAAAAATGACTAAATTGCCCATTTGGTCCTACCGACACTTCTTGAGAAAGTACTTAAGTCTTCAGAATGGTAAGTTCACCCTTCCAAGATTGTTTCAAAGATAATCTAGCACGTTCTAGTTTCTTCTAATCGCTTCCGGATCAATTTCGAGAGCATTCAGTCAACATAACCATTTTGCCCCTAGGCATCCGATATCCTCCGGGAACTATGACGGCTCTGGGTATTAAACTGATTACCTCCCGAGGATGATTCTAATAATATACCCAATCTTCCAGCATCTTTTTGGACCATTCTGAGTCTATTTCGAGTAGCCTGGTACAAAATGACCGTTTTGCCCCTAGTGGGCCGATCGCCTCTTCCAACCACACTGGCTCTGCTTATCAAACTGAAAATCCCTTGGAACACTCTCGATAGTGTTTTCAACTTTCAAGCCTTCTCACGGGTCACTCTGGATCCATTCCGGTGTTTTTTCAGTTCAAATGACCGTTTTGTCCTTAGTGGGCCGGTTAACCTTTTTAACTATTCGTGTGATATCTCGAACCTCTATTTATTTAAATTAATGTGAACTTGTAATGTTTGTATGGTTTAATGTTAATTATTACATCATTTGGCTAAAAAATGACCAATAAGAGTTTATGTTGTAGCTTAAGCCCATGGAGTGAGACACATGGAATTATTCCCATGTGTATCTAACTTATATGCACATATACACATACACACATACTCAGACACACTCATATAATCGGTTGAGAGAGAGAAGAGGAGAAGAGAAAGAGGAAAGGAAAGATCGAAGGAGAAGGAAGCTTGGAGAGTCTCCACCCAAGCCAAGGAAAGCCATTGAAGGACTTGGGCAGGCTTGAAGAAAGGTAAGACTCCATATCCTTCTACAAATCGAATATGTGCATGTATATATCTTGGTGGGTGGTGATGTTGGGTTATTCTAGGTGACTTCTTTGAGTCCCAAATTGATTGAATCTCGAGTATTGTAAGTCCCATTAGAAGATTTGAGAGTTTGGAATTGAAATCTCCAATTTATGCAAGTTAGGGCTTAGGTTCCTAAAACCCTAGATCCCTACGATTTACTTGTTTAAAGTATTTCATTCTGAGTTATTATGGTCTTCTTGGGTCAATCTTTGGACCCTAGGAGTATTGAAAGAGTCTGTGAGAGTTTCGATGGAGTTTGGGTGAGATTTTAGAGATTTTCGGCTTTGAAATATGGGTTTTAGCTTAAGAGTCAACTCTTTTGCCTCAAGAGTCGACCCTTTTGTCCAAGAAGCTCCCATATTCATTTCTTCAACTCAAAAGTCAACTCTTTTGCCTCAGGAGTTGACCCTTTTGTCAAAAGAACTCCCAAATGCACTTCTTCAGCTCATGTGTTGACTCCTTGCTTCATGTGTTGACTCATCCCAGTTTCGCTTTCTCAACTCTGTCACTGTTTGATAAAATGGGTATAACTTTATCTAAAAAACTCAGATTGATGCACCGTTTGAAGCATTGGAAATTAGACTCATACACCTTTGTATCCATATAAAGTTTGTACTCTAATTCCTTATAGATTGAGAGATATGGGAGTTTAAATTTGACCCAAAATCTATACCAACAACCTTGTTTTCCAGAATTTTAGTCTACCTTCCGTGAGGCACAACTTTTTCACCTGAAATATGTTTTTGGCCCATGACCTATCAAATTAAAGCCTTTAAGCCTATTTTCAAATGGAACTAACCTAGAGTGTGAACTCTTCCTTGAGAAGTGGTTGAGATGCAATGAAAGAGTTAACGTCCCGGCTTTCATATTCAAACCGCAATCTTATGTCCTCGTTTTACGTTGGGGCTTTGTCTTAGAGTTTAGCCTCGCTATTCCATTGCGTGAGTGAGGTGTTGATGAGTCAGAGTTGAGGGACTTATGTGTTTAGTCTCGGTATACGTGTTATTGCTTTGCCTTGGAGTCTTGTTTTGATATTTCCATACTTCTATGTGCATTTTGTGTAGGAACACTTTATTTATCACCTATTCTATCGAAGAGAGGTGAGTAACGATATGCCATGAGTAAGACCTATTACTCTCTAAATGTTTTCAAGTTTAATTACGTTTCATGCATTTCTTTTTATTTATTTCAATGCCTCAATGACGACGTTCAAGTATAAATGTCATGCTTTGAATTACATACGAACCTTACCTATGATATGAATTGAAATCCATGGATTAGAACGTTTACATAGAGTAGATGTAAGATTCCTAATGTACAACTCCATGTAAGGTTTTCTCGTAGCGAGACTTTAATCTAGCCCGATAGTCCTAGAATGGGGGACGTGGAATAAAATATTGACATGTAAAGTCTTTCGTGGCAAGACCCTAAACTAGCAAAGATGGTCCTACGGTAGGGGACCTAAAATAATCTATCGCCAAGTTGGGAGACGTCCCTTTGGCCTAAAGAGCCTTATGTGTACCGTGTGGTTGAGACCAAGCGCCCAGAAAGGGGGTAGGCAGGTGCGAGCCAGAACAAACAATCTAATGTTGGCCTAAAGAGCCTTATGTTTACCGTGCGGTTGAGACCAAGCGCTCGAAAGGGGGTAGCCAGGTGCGAGCTAGAACGGACAGTATTGTGCTGTGTACTCGGATAGTTCAAGTGCTCCCGAGGGAGTAGGCAGGGTGAAGTGTTACTGTCGCAATGCATTTAAAACCGTGAGGTAGGCACATGCGTGACATGAAGTGCCAAAGTGGACAATATTATACATGGTTAATATCTTAGGTTGAAGAGCCCTATACATGACCTTGAAAGTTACTAATGTGGAGCCTAGCTCTGATATAGAGACGTAACACACTTATGCTTTAGAATGAGAAATATGATTTGTTCTAATGTTTCACAACAAGTTACGTATGTTTCCACAAGTACTAATATCACGATATATCTCTACTTTCTACGACATTATGATATGCCCTTACAATACCATGCCATGGCATGCTTATGACAGCTACGTTATGACTTACAAAATTATATTATGTATTATGTCTCACTCCTATGATATAATATTCGAAATGTTATAGTATTTCAAGATGATACTTATGTTACCTATGTTTCCAAAGCTAAGCTTTATAAGTTACTAAGGATGATAACATTTGATGTGCCTGATATTACACGGCGAGCTAAGTTGTACGCTTACCAAATATGATACATTATGCTCATGACAAGTCATGTCACGCTCGAATAGTTTATGCTACAACACACCTGCCTCTCTTCTTTAATATTACGTTTAGAAATGATGAAATGTTTTAATACAAAAGCCTATGTCTCATGCGATTTTAAGATTTCACTTATACATTTCTAAATTCATTCCACATATGCATAAAAGTACCCCTATTGTCATGTACGTTAAATATAAATGGTAGTCTATGGTATTTTATACTTATACATTATTGTTATTCATTAAGCATTAGCTTACGTTTTCTAAAAATGTTTTCAGGTGACTAAATTGGGAGGCCTTGAGGGAGGCCCATTTCGTGGATATTTGGACTGCGGCCCACGGGTCTCATGTTATGTACTGATATGGGGGTTGGACTCTAATGTTTTGTAATATTATAATATTATAACTATGGTGGCCTTTGATAGGCCCATCTTATGGAATGTTTATGTTTTGAAGGTTAAGCACAGCTCTGTTATGTATGACACAAATTTTACTTTACGTTTATAAGATTTTAATTTTGCAATTATGTATCTTTTAAATGATGAATACACATGTGTTCAACCAAGTTATGTAATGTGGCCTCGGGTAGCCAAGCTATTGGCTGGTTATGCACCTTAAATTCGTATATGCCAGGTTTCAGGGCGTGACAATCCGGGCATTATTTCTCAAGCCAGTCACCTCTGGGATACTGTTTCAAGGGTTCCCATCCATTCCCGGCTGAGTCTGGTTACTCGGAAACTTTTGAACCATTCCCGAACTTTTATGAGTCACTCTTAGTGGAGTTAGGCTAAAAATTGTATGGTAGTCACTAGGACAGGCACCCAAATCTTCTGCCTTGCGTCCTAAGAGTCAAAGATCTATTTCTTGCAGCTTTAAAAGTTTTCCAAAGAAACTGGCGCCACTACTAGTGGCGCCAAGCCAAAAAATGGCCTTGCGCCACTAAAAGTGGGGTCGAGTTTAAAAACACATTGGTGCTACTGCAACTTGCATCAATCCTGTTATGTTTGCCTATAAATAAAGACCCTTCCCCAGCGTATTCTGGGTTTGTAAAGTCACTTTAAAAATTCTGCCTCATTGAAAACAGAGCTCGAGTTCCCTCATAACCCTAGTTCTCTAAAGCCCCCTCAAACCCTAGCCTCTATACACTCAAATCCTAGCCTCTATAAACCCTGTACACTTAAATACAAGCCTTTAAACATTCAATGAAGGTCAAGTGTTGCATCTTCGAAGCTCTCACGGTGAAGCAAATAAAGCAACAAAGCAACCAAAATAAAGAGAAGACAAGGTAGGTTTTCAATTGCGTTTATGCAATCTCCCCTTTCTCTTCTCGCCTAACCCACTTGGATTCTCTTCCATTTTAATCCCCATCTTCTACCTCCTCTTCTTGCATGCTTGAAACAAGGGACTTTCTAGTTCATGCCTAGGAAGACTTATTGAAGGTCATTGTGCTGGGGGCTTTCTTCAAAGTCAACCTAAGACAGTGTGGGTTCGGCCCCCTTGATTATGTGGTGAAGCCTACCTAGTATGTTCACAACCCTATTGTATTGTAGTTATCATGTTCATACATTGTATTCAAAATTGCATTCAAAGTAATTTTTAAACTTGCATCAAAGTTCTCTTTTAAAACTTGCATTCAAAACCTACTTCTTTCAAACTTGTTTTTAAAACCACAATCCTAAGATAATTCTAGCCATTTCATGGTTAGGGTTGTTTTAGGAATATGTTATATTCAATGTGACCATCAAGGTTTAAATTTTGGGTTCAAGCCCTAAATTGTTTTTCAATAAATCACAATCCTAAGATGATTCTAACTATTCCATGGTTAGGGTAGTTTTAAGAAAGTGTTATATTCAATGTGATCATTGTGGTCCATATTTCAAACCCTAATTTTTGTCAAAATCACAACCATAGAATAGTTCTAATCTTTTCATAGTTAGAATCATTTTAGGAAAGTGAGATATTCAAGAGACTTGCAAAAGTCTACATTCAAACTCCTTTCCAAATAGTTTTGTAAATTCACTTCCTAAAAACTCTTTTCAAAAGATCTATTTTTCCAAAAACTCCTTATCTTGATAGTCCAAGTCAAAATCCTGGAATTCATGATTAGGAAACCCTAATTCCTTTCTTAAAATCATGGCTTCCTATTTTGCCTCAAATCATAGATTTTCAAAACCCTTTTTCTACATAAAATCATAGATTTCTAAATTCAAGAATTCTAAAACTCAACCTTTCCATGTCCATGTCAAATCAAATCGTCCAATTTAGGAAACCAAATCAAATTGTCCAATTTTGAAAAGGAAATCAAATAATTTATTTTTAGAAATAAGTTCCAATATTCAACTTTAGGAAATAGAAATCGAATCTTTCCTAATTTCAAATCTTTCATAATTTTAATCTTTCCTAAATTCAAACTTTTAAAGCTTTCTTAATTTCAAACTTTCAAACATTTCCAAATTTCAAATATTTCTAAGTTCAAATATTTCTAAATTCAAAACTTTCAAAATTTAAATATTTCCAAAATCAATCATTTCCTAAAAGGAAACTTTTCTAAAATGAAACTTTTATAATTCAAAACTTTCCTAAAATCAAATATTTCTATTTCAAGTGCATGTTTCAACCCTAGGTTGCATAAACCCTAGGAGGCCAAACCCTAGTTCAACCCTAACCCTAAAGTTAGAAAGTTTCAACACTTCTCTAAACTCTTTGTTAAACCAAGATGGTTTTCAAACTCCAATTCAAGTTAAGATCATTTCAAAGCTCAACTCAATCTTTCCAAATCAAATCCAAGTTCTCCTTCAAAGTTTAATTTCAAATCAAAGTTCAAAGTCAATTCCAAGTTAGATTTCAAATCATCAAGTCAATTTTAAATCAAAGTTCAATTTCCAATCTTTCAATCAAAGCTTTAACTAAACCCTTTTCAAGTCAAACTTTTCAAAGGACCCAAAGTGTCTTTTCAAATCAAATATGACCTAAAAGTGTCCTATTTTCAATTAGAACCCGAATCCGAACTACGACTGACTTGATTTCCAACAAAAGGATGTGTAGGCAACCCTCATGGGTGTAATCACAACCTTTTTCAAGTTTTCAATTTCTACAACCCTTTTCAAAATTTCAATTCCCTTTTTCAAAATCTTCTTTCTAAATTCTTTTTATGCACTTGCATATCATGCATCATTTCATCCCTAAAGTGAGACTCAAACCCCTTTCTAAAATACTCAAAGTAGATATAATTGGATATTGAATAATCGAAGATTCTAAATGAGTGAACTTGGGATGAATAGATATGTAGGTACCGTAAGGGCGGGATAGGATGATATCCTTGTGCATCTTCCCTATACATAACCAATCTTCGAACCAAGAATCACTATTTTTTTCTAAAGGTTACCAAATAATCTATTTTCTTTAAAAAAAACCCTTTCTTGAGAAAGTTTTCCAAAACCTTTTTAAAAACCCTAAGTTTAATCTTCAGATTGCATTTAGTTTCAGGTGACCTAACTCACGTTAATAAAGTTAGGTTGCGACTCTAAATTTTTTTCAAAATCTCTTATTCAAATCAATTTCTAGTTCAAACCTAGTTGCAATTGTTCTTTTAGGAGGATGAGTTCTAATGAGAGAGTACCGTGTTTTTCCTACTTATTTTCTCAAGTGCAAAAAATCGGGACACGACAGCTAGCGACTCTGCTGGGGATGCTTGGAGGGTTAGGCCATTATCATGTCGTTTCATCCCTTCACTCATCTAGAATCTTTGATTAATTTGTTCAATTATGTCGACTCCAAAATTTTCAAAATCACACATTTTAAAGTTGTTTTCAAAAAGTGTCATCACTTACATTTAATTCACATTCGATCATTCTATCTTTAATTAAGTTTGTCATCAAAGCATTGACTTTGTGCATTTTCTTTTGTAGGTGAACCCTTATTCACAGTTTATTTTATGTCATATTAATTGCCATGTATAATGAGTAGGATGGAATAGACAGGGTGGATGGGAGTTATTGGGCCATTTCCTCCATTTTTTTCAATTTCACACACACACTGCACGTGCACTCGCATTTGCATATTTTCATTATTACCTGGTTATGTCCCTTCTAGTTAGAAGGGGAAGCGGTATATTGGTTATGAGTGGATACTGTGTCAGTTTCTTAGCCTATGACCTCTTGATGGTTCCCCCGCTTGGATCATCAACCGATAATGGCACCACCTCAGGGAGTGGGCCTAAGTTTGAAGATCTGGGAATCGAGCCTTCTTAGAAAGCATCAGTAAACCCTGAACCTCGTGCTCATGTAGAAACCATGCAAAGCCGAACCTCTACTGAATTTAAGACACGCACGTCAATTTCAAAACTATGGATGAAAGGGCGATTATTTTACCTTCCTTTATCCTTGTCTATTCCTGCCGTTATAATGCTTGTGTAATGCTTATGCATATATATTTACTTTCAATTGCATTCTCTCTCTCTCTCTCTCTCTATACACTTGGTATACGCTACATGCATTCAATGTCTCATCCCAAGATGAGAGTTTTAAAGTAAGTCAAGTCATTGTATCTTTATGCATATTATCAACCCATAGAGAGTGACAACAAGCTCACTCTCCCATGCATAAAACCTACCAAAATCCTAAGGGTACCCATGTAACCCTAAGGACTCATAGCATGCATTTCAAAACATCTTATAAAGAGGGGCCCAATCCCTAGGGATGCCTAAGAGACAAGGGGCAACCAAGAAGCAAGGTCTCTCAATGACCTCCTTAATATCAAACTCAAAGAAGGCGAATTCGAAGACTCAAGAGTAGTTTAGAATTTCAAATGTAAAAGTAGATAGGCAAAAGTCCTAAGGAAAATGTTCTCCCTCCCCCTATTACAATGTACTTCAATTGCATGTATTCAAGCTCGAATTCAATGAATAGGTTACTACCTTTTCTTTGTTTCCATGAATGAATGTATGAATGATTCTAGACACAGGCATGATATTTTCATACAGGGGCAGCCCCCTATCTCCAAAAAATGAGCCAAAAAAAAAAAAAATCATGCTTAGTCTCCTTCTAAAAAAGTAGGGGCACTCCTAGGACATACATTGCATAAAAACTTTCAAACCAAGACACTAACTTATCTTTTATTTTTTTGTATTCTATCCTTCCCTTTCATCTTTAAGTACCGAGAAAACTGAAGGCGGAAGCAACACAAGAAGGAAGTCTTCTAAGCCATTCATTTACTATTATCGTGCTGCTTACATATTCACCTCCATTATTCTCATGCATCTATATCTATTATAGGACAAGAGTTTCAAGAAACTCAAATCATTGCATTCTCATACATTCAATCAACCGTATAGAGAAATGAGTAATCCAATCTTATGTTAATCGAACCTAACCAAACTCCTAAGAGTTCCTCAACCCTAAGGATTCATGGCATGCATAGAACTATGTCTCAAGAAGGATCAAAATCTCTCTCCATACGTAGAGGCAGGATTGCTCAAATAGAAAATCATTAACCAGCCCATGCTGAAGAGGTATTGTATTGCATAATAAGGGCAAAATCCTACCTCCAAAATAGACTACGCATCATGCTTGGATTCCCTCAAAAAAGGGACTTCCATAAGGCATGCATTGCATAAAACCTTCAACTCCACATGCTAATTGCATTTTGTTTTTCTTTTACTTCTTCCAAGCTTGAGAGCACAGTCGAATTTGTGAGACCTTTCTGCGTCACATCTAGTTTAAAACTCATGAAAAGATAAGTCCATTCACTGGAAAAAGCCTAACTTGCAAAAGGGATTGCGGGTTTGTTAGCAAAGTGTTACCTCTCGAATAGTAACCTCAGCACCATGTCATGATCTACAAAGCCTTGTCAGTATGCTAGCTGAAAAATCTAACCCATCCTAGCCGATTGATAGAAGGTGCCAACCCAAGAAAGAACTAGGGGTATGGGTATAAAGCAGTCCTCATCCGAAAGATTCAATGAATCAGCAGACTGCCATTCTGGCTCAGATCATTGACTGACAATCTATTCAAAAGAATCTTTATCAAAACTTGTTCCATAAAGAGGATACCTCCATCCTAGGCATTGGTCCTCTTGTGCTGGCCCGCCTTTCTCAAAGCTCCATTAATCTAACAACATCAAGATAAACAGTTGGTTGATCAAACCATCTATTAAAGTCCCCAGACCCTAGAAGCTTTGGTAAAGCCCACAGGAGGAACCTTTTGATTTTAACTTATCAAAGTATCATGTAAATATCAAGTACATGACGGGCTAATCTGAAATAAATGACTCTTGATTATGAAATGCTTTATTTGTCATGCTAAAATCTTTTACAGAAAAAGAAAACTTGCAGGGTATCCAAAGTTTGGCATCTTTTGACCCTAAAGACTTCTATACGTCCTCTATAGAGTCGGCCTCCCTGAGTCCATCATCACAGATAATGTAGACATCTTCAACAATGACACAATGGCAAAACATTGCCAAACCTTTCAAGATCAATCCTTACAACTCGGTAGCCTACCACCCACAAACAAATGGAGCCATTAGAGCAACAGAACAAAAAATGTCAAGAGAATCCCAAGCAAGAAAAATGACTAACATAAGGATTGGCACGAGCAGCTACCCTTTGTGTTGATGGCATATGGAGCCTCCGTCAGAATTTCAACGAGGAAGTCCTACCAGTCAAAGAAGACTCTCTCTCTCTGAGTCCTCATGGGAATTCAACTCATTGAAGCAGATTGGATAAAAAACTGGTCTGAACAACTTTGCCTCCTAGAAAAAAAGGGAATGGTAGACATCTACCATGCCAAATGCTATTAAAGATGCATCGCTAGATCCTTTAACACGAAAGTCAAGCCCTGCCAGTTCAAAGAAGGGGATCTTGTTCTTAAAAATACACTTCCAAGTCAGTAGAAAGCCAAAGGCAAGTTCACCCCCAATTACGAAGACCCATTCCTAGTTCACAAAGTCATGGCAGGAGGAGCATTGATCCTCGCAGAGGCAGAAGAAGAAATCTTTGTAGCACTCATCAACTCAGGTTAGGTAAAGCACTACTATGTGTAACCGAAAACTTTAATAGAGCAATGATAGCAACGATTGAAATGAAGAGAGGCCCTCAATTCCTCTACCATACAGTTAAAAGGATCCCTTTGCAAAACCCAGTTAAGTCGATTACTTTCCTTTGAAAAACTAGACCTAATGATTATCGCGCCCAGATTTTTCGCACTCGAGGAATATACACACAAGCGGAAAAAATACTGTACTCTCTCGTTAGAACTCACCCTCCTAGAAGAATGAGTGCGACTAGGATTGAATTGAAAGTAGATTTGAATAAAGGGCTTTTGGAAAACATTGGGAGTCGCCACCTAACTTGATTAAGGTGAGTTAGGTCACCTAAAAACTAGGTACAATCCGAAGACTACACTTAGGGTTTTTAGAAAACGATTTTGGAAAACATCCTCATGAAAAGGTTTTTAAGAAAATAAGTTGTTTGGCAATCTTTGAAAAATATTTAAGCCTTTTTTTGAAAATGAACTCCATTTTGGTCTTTGAAAACAGTGATTCTAGGTTCGGAGGTTGGTTACGTGTAGGGAAGATGCACTAAGCCATCACCCTACCCCGCCCTTGCGTTACCTACATATCTATTTACCTTAGATTCACCTATGAGAATCTTCAACTAACAAATGTCCAATCCTATCCACTTTAGAAAAAGAATGTTTTAAAAAGACATGATGCATTATATGCAATTGCAAGAAAAGAGAGTTGGAAAATAGATTTAGAAATAGATTTGAAAAGAAATTGAAAAGATAGATTTGAAATTGGAAAGTTGTAGAAGTTGGAAATAGAGATTTGGAAATAGAAATTTGGAATTGGAAGTTTGAAATAGATTATAGAATTGGAGATTTGAAAGAGGTTGTGGAAATGGAAGTTTGAAAAAGGTTGTGACTGCACCCATGAGGGTTGCCTACGTATCCTTTTGGAGGAATCAGGTCAGTCGTAGTTTGGACAAGAGTCCGATAGAAAATAGAAGGTTTGATTGGAAAAAGAAATTGAATTAGAATTTGGATTTGATTTGAATTTAGAATAGAAGATTGGAATTTGAAATGAAAGAATAGAGACCCTAGACCAAGGAAGATAGGATTTAGAAAGGACTCGAGATTAAGAAAGACTTGACTCGAATGTTGGACTTGGAAGATCGAAAAAAGATTGTATTTAGGAAAGGTCCGATTTAGGAAAATGTCATTTTTGGAAAGTTTCATTTTAGGAAAGTTTCAATTTAAGAAAGTGTTGGATTAAGAAAGTTTTGAAATAGGAAACATTTCGTTTTAAGAAAGTTTTGAAATTGGAAAGATTTCGTTTTGAGAAAGTTTTGAAATTGGAAAGTTTTGAATTTGGAATGTTTTGAAATAGGAAAGTTTTGAAAGTTGGAAAGTTTAAAATTTAGAAAGTTTAGAGTTTAGAAAGTTTTAGATTTAGAAAGATTTGAAGTTTAGGGAAGTTTAGAATTTTAGAAAGATTCAAAGTTTGAGTTTTAGAAATTCTTGAAAGTAGGAAAGGTTTTGAGTTTAAGAAGGGTTGGAAAACTTAGATTTGGAAAGTTAAGATTTGGAAAGAGATGGAATTAAGAAAGCTTTGAAAGCTTAAAGTTTAAGGAAAGATTTAAAAGTTTAAGTTTAGGAAACTTAAGGTTTAGGAAAGTACTAGATTAGAAAGGAGTTGAATTAGAAAAGATTTGGGTTTGGAAGGATTGAGATTCCTTTTTCCTAAAACAAGGGATTAGATTTCGTTTCTAAAAAGAGATGTTTTGATTTTGTTTCCAAAAATAGAGGATAGGATCTAGTCTCCTAAATGGAAGATTAGATTTGGGTTCCTAAAGGGAAGATAGGATTTGGCATGGATTTGAAAGGAAAAGTTTTAGAAACCCTAGATTTGGAAGACTATAGTTTTGATGTAGAAAATAGGTTTTGGAAATATATATAGTTTTGATGTAGAAAACAAGAGGTTTTGGAAACTTAGGTTTTAAGGCAAAAATAAGGGATTGGAAATCATGCTTTTGGGAAGGAAAATTAGGGTTTCTTAATTGTGAGTTCTAGGGTTTGACTTGGACCTTAATGAAAGAGATTTTTTGGAAAGTGAGTTTTAGGAACAGGAGATTTTTGAAAAGAAATCCTATAGAGGAGTTTTTGGAAAGCGAATTTTTAGGAAAGTGTTTAGGGAGTGTTTTTAGAAAGTGAATTCAAAGAAGGTGTTTTTCGAAAGAGTTCTTAGAAATAGTTTTTCTAGGAAGAAGACCTAGGGAGCGCTTTTAGAAAGTGAATTTCAAGGAGAGCATTTTTGGAAAGGAGTTTGAAAAAGAGTTTTTGAAAAATAGATTTTTGGAGGGAGTTTTTGAAAACAACTTTGGAAAGGAGATTGAGAGAGTTTTTAGAAAGCATGTTGGAAAAGAGATTTTTGAGAAGAGATTTTTTAGAAAGTATGTAAAATATCTCACTTTTCTAAAGCAATTCTAACCATAAGAAGGTTAGAACCACTTTAAGATAGTGGTTTTGAAAACAACAATGTTTTAAAAATATGAACCATATTGGTCACTTTAAATGCAACACTTTCCTAAAGCAACCCTAACCATGGAAATGCTAGAATCACCTTAGGATTATGATTTTGAAAACAAGTTTTGAAAAAGAAGGTTTTGATACAAGTTTGAAAACAATGTTAATGCAAGTTTTGAAAATGAGTTTAAAATGAATTTTGGAGGAATGCAAGATAATGATATGCACAATGCAAATTGGGGTCGTGAATATACAAGGTTAAGGCTTCACCACATAATCAAGGGGGCCGAACCCACGTGGTCTCCGGTTAGACTAAAAGAAAGTCCCCGACACGGTGACTCTCCAATAGCCTAATCCTACACATGGACCGGGAAGTCCCTTGTTTCAAGCATGCAAAGAAAGGGGAGGAAGAAGATGGAGAATTAAAATAGAAGAAAACCCAAGTGGGTTAGGAGAGAGAAGAGAGGGGGAAGATGCGTAAACGTAAATAATAAGTCTACCTCATGTCTTCTTTATTTTTCTTAGCTTTACGCGCTTTGCTTTGCTTGTCTTGCTTCGGTATTCGCTTCAGTCTTCATCTTGATCTTCGAGTGTTTACTTCGATCTTCAAGAGCTTCAGATTGCCGCACTTCAAGTCTTCAATGGAGGGTTTGAGGCTAGTGTATGAGTATATGAGAGTGTATGAGTGTATAGGAGGTTAGGGTTTGTGTATGGAGGCTAGGGTTTGAAAAAACCTAATGAGACTAGGGTTTAGAGAGGCAACGAGCTCTGTATATCAAAAAGTAGGGTTTTTAGACTGAGTTTGCATCCCTCTTTTATGCTAGCGAAGGCTCTGTATTTATAGACAAAGGAATGACCTGGCGCCTTTTGCAGTGGTGCCAGGCTAAAAATGCTTCTGGCGCCACTAGGAGTGGCACCACTACTAGTGGCGCCAGCCAGTTAGGAAAGTTTTAAGGTTGGCAAGTAACGTATCTTGAGAAGATTTGGGTGCTTGTACTAGTGACTACCATGTAATTTTTAGCCTGGCTTCAATAGGAGTGACTCCGGAAGGTCTGAGAAGCATTTAAGAGACCGAAAATGGCCCGGAAGGCCAGAAAAGAGTAGGAACCCTTAGAATAGGGTCCCGGGGGTAATGGACTTGAAAAAGGATGATAAGAATTGTCGAAATGGTTAACCGAGCCATCGGGGGCAAAACGGTCAATCGGGCTAGAAAGCTGCCGGGACAGACTCAGAATGTCTTGGAAGAAGACTCAAGATTTGAAAACATTATTTAGAGTGTTTCAGCAAGTTGCCGCTTTGATACCCAGAGCCGGTGTGGTCGAGAAAAGGTGACCGGCCCACTAGGGGCAAAACAGTCATTTTACACCGAATTTGTCGAAACTGACTCAGAATGATCTGAAAAGATAAAGGAAGGTCAGGAATACTATAAAAAGCATTCTTGGGAGGTTACCGGTTTGATACCCAGAGCCGGTGTGGTTACCGGGGTGTTCAGATGCCTAGGGGCAAAATGGTCATTTTGACCGAAAAGCCTTAGAATTGGCCCGAAACTGACTAGAAGGCACCTAATCATGCCGGATTGACATTAAAACAATCTTGGAAGGGTAGACTTAACATTCTGAGGACTTCGGTGTGTTCTCGTGAAATGTACCGGAAAATGGCCCTAGGGATAGTTTGGTCATTTTTCACCAAAGTTTGCTAGCAAGTACTGGTGTTGACCTGGGTTTTGAGTGTTTCCACCACTTTGATGGCGGTCCCATGATACAGGGGTTTGTTGGCAATTCCCTATATCGACCTGCTTGCAAGTATTTCCGCTACTCTGACGGTTGCGATGTTTGCGAGTACTTCCACTACTCTGATGGTTCGCGATCATTCCCGAGACTGCTTGATCTCGGAAAGTTGCTAAAGGGACTTAGTGCCTAAGAAGTCAACTTTTTCAGAAGGCGTGCCGAAACAGACATTTCTACATTAGCAGGCTAGCAGGCGCCAAAGGTGGACCGTTCTTCCATCTAGGGGACTTGGGGTCTCGTCCTGGTCGACAGGTTTAAAGGGACTTATTGTTTTGAAGAAATTTTCTTTGAAAAACGTGCTGGATTGGATAGACTTGCCGTCTCGAGGAATCAGCTTTCTCGAGAGAGGGATTGGAATTGGAATTGGAAAAGGAATTGGAAAAGGAATTAGAAAGGGGTCTTACCGTCTTTAAAAAGACGTGCCTGTTGGAATTGAAAAAGGGACTTACTGTATTCAGAAAGACGTGCTTGTTGGAATTGGAAAGGGGACTTACCATCTTCGGGAAAACGTGCCTGATGGAATTGGAAAGGGGACTTACCGTCTTCGGAAAGACGTGCCTGTTGGAATTGGAAAAAGGACTTACCGTCTTCAGAAAGATGCGCCTATTGGAATATGGAAAGGGGACTTACCGTCTTCAGAAAGACGTGCCTATAGGAATATGGAAAGGGGACTTACCGCCTTTGAAAAGACGTGCCTGAATTGGAATTGGACCGAATAGGGGCATTTTGGTCATTTTGCCTCTATTTGGGCCTGGTGGGTCCCCGAAGCGATGGATAGACGAGATTAGACTTGGAAAGTTGATTTAACTCTGAATATGTCCACATTGACTTGAATACAAGTTTGGACGGACTGTAGACTGCCAGGCAGTCGAAAATGCGGTGCTTACAATGATTATCGCTTACAATGGGTCGAGACATAGTAAATAGGATAAGAGAAATGAAGAGCGGATATAGGTTTAAAGAGTGCCTAAGAAAGAAAGAAAGAAAAAAAAAAAAAGAAAAAAGGAAAAAAAAAAAAGAAAAAGGTGGGGGCATGGCCTTGAGGGCACAATGAAAACCTAAAAAGACACTGTGAGTAAAAAGGTGAATGTATGAAAAGATACAGAAACTATTGACCTGGTGAAAATCTATAAGAACACCATGGTGCAGAAGTAATAGATTTGGGATAGTTGAAAAAAAAAAGGACAAGATGTGAACTAGTAAAGGAAACACTAGAACTAGTGTATGTTTAAATCCAAAAACAAAAAGGGGGGAATAGAGAGTGAGCAGCAATAAGAGAGAGTCTAGCTGTCCAAGGTGATCATAGGTCTTAAAAGGCCAAGAAAAATGCTTTGAGCCTTATCCCTTCTTTTCAAATACCCCATAACTAAGTCCAAATTACAATCCAAAATAAAGACCTTTCAGATCAGTCGCTACTATCATTGCTCTTCAGAGGAAGATGATTACACTAAGAAATGCTTTATTAATTAGAAATTCAAACTTAGCTCTAGACTCAATGTCAAAAGTAACATCAACAGTCTTCAACCAAAGCAGCGATTTCAGTCAGCAACAGATTTCATCATCAATTGCTCTTCCAAATCAAAGCATTTAACACTCCTGTTCTCATTAAGCATGGAGTCGTCTTAATTAGCATCAATGAGAGAAATCAAGAGAAAATAGTAAAAGAGTAGGGTCATGGCAAGATACAAAACTACCGACGCAGTGAAAACCCAAATTTAATAACCAGCATCCGTGAAAATCCGTGAAAATCTATGAAAATCCGCAAAGGCACAGGTGGCAAAAGTTAAAAAAAAAAATTTCTTAATCAGCAATTTAAGCAGCAACAACAAGACAGTCTCAACAAAGCAGCAAAACCTCTTATACCTGAATAATGGGTCAAAGAGATGCCAACCTATGAAAAGCCTGAATTGGTAACAAATTTTTAAAACCAGTATGGCAAAGTAATAGGCCTGAATATCTTAAGTTATTTATTAAAGATTAGTCTGTTACATCTTGATATTGCTAACATAAAATTGAGATAGGTACAAGTTCAAGGGACATCTCCCTAAGTTTTCTCAAGTCCCACGGTGTTTTCGAACATAACACTTTGATGCTGTAGTTAAGGAAGTTCGGTAGCCATCTATCCAGATCATAATCAACTGGAGTAGGTCAATAATCCAAAACCTCTAGCACAACTTAACTCACACGAAGTTTATTTCAGCAAACCACATCAGCTAGCCATCATCAAAGCGATTCTCTAACTCCATAAGGCGTGTCCCCGCGTATTACATAGCTCAGTGATCCCGACATCTCAGTCTTTTGATCTCGACCTGGGGTAACCGATCTCAACTCAGCCAACAAGTCAACATAGCTCTTAGATAAGAGCCTAAACTATCTGTAGCCCTCTTGGATAAGAGATTAAATTATCTATGCGGCACCTAGACTGCTTTCCTTAGTCAACGGAGCCAGCCTTAGTAGCTTGAGCCATGATCCTACCCTCCATAGTTCACAAGAAATAGAGAATGGGGCAATGACCCACCCCAGACCTCCTAACCACGAAAACTGGGGCAACGCTGTACCTTACACCTCCCGTCCAAACTAGTTCATCCAATCAAAACGAACCAACCAAAGATGGTCGACCTTCTAGATAGCTCTGTCGCGCCAAGATTTTTCGCACTCGAGGAATACTCACACAAGTGGAAAAAATGTTGTACTCTCTCGGTAGAACTCACCCTCCTAGAAGAATGAGTGCGACTAGGTTTGAATTGAAAATAAATTTGAATAAAGGGCTTTTGAAAAAGATTCGGAGTCACCACCTAACTTGATTAAGGTGAGTTAGGTCACCTAAAAACTAATAATAATCCGAAGACTACACTTAGGGTTTTTGAAAAACGATTTTTGAAAATATCTCCTCAAGAGAGGGTTTTTAAGGAAAACAGGTTGTTTGGCAACCTTTGGAAAACATTTAGCCCTTTTTGAAAAATAACTCCTTTTTGGTCTTTGAAATCAGCGATCTAGGTTCGGAGGTTGGTTACGTGTAGGGAAGACGCACTAAGCTATCACCCTACCCCGCCCTTTCGGTACCTACATGTCAATCTACCCTAGATTCACCTATGAGAGTCTTCGACTAACTATAGTTCAATCCTACCCACTTTATAAAAACAATGTTTGAAAAGAAACTAACATGATGCATGATATGCAAGTGCAATAGAAGAGAATTGAAAAATAGATTTGAAAAGAGTTTGATTTGATTTGAAAATAGATTTGAAGAGATGGAATTGAAATTGGAAAGTTTGAAAATTGAAAGTAGAAATTTGAAAATAGAAATTTTGAAATTAGAATTTTGAAAGTAGATTGGAATTTGGGATTTGAAAATATGGAGACCGCACCCATGAGGGTGGAATTGAAAGTTTGAAAAGTGTTGTGACCGCACCTATGAAGGTTGCCTACGAATCCCTTTGGGGGAATCAGGTCCGTCGTAGTTCGGACAAGAGTCCGATTGAAAATAGAAGATTGAATTGGAAATTAGATTGGAAGATTGAGAGATTGAACTTCGAATAGAGGATTTGAAAATTGGAATTTAGGATTTTGGAATTGAAAAGATTGAATTTTGATTTGAAAAGATAGAACTTGGAAGAAAGATTTAGACTTATTTTGGAAAGATGGAGGTTTAAGAAACCAAGACTTAGGAAAGATTTGACTCGACTTGGAAGGTTTAGGAGATTAGGAAAGATCGGATTTAGGAAATGTTTGAATTAGGAAAGGTCCGATTTAAGAAAGTTTCAAATTAAGAAAGTTTTGAATTAGGAAAATTTTCAAATTAGGAGAGTTTCAAAATTAGGAAAGTTTTCAAATTAGGAAAGATTTCGAATTAGGAAAGTTTTAAATTAAGAAAGTTTCAACTTAGGAAAGTTTTGAATTTGGAATGTCTCAATTTAGGAAAGTGTTTGAATTGGGAAAGTTTTCAATTTAGGAAAGGTTTTGAAATTATGAAGTTTTGAAAGTTGGAAAGTTTGGAATGTTTTGAAATAGGGAAGTTTTGAAAATAAGAAAGTTTTGAGTTTAGAAAATTTTAGATTTGAAAAGATTTGAAGTTTTAGGAAAGTTCAGAATTTAAAAAGTTTTGAACTTGGAAAGCTTTGAATTTGGAAAGATTTTGAAATTTAGAAAGTTTAAGATTTAGAAAGTTTTAGAGTTTGAGTTTTAGAAAATCTTGAAATTTGGAAAGGTTTGAGTTTAGGAAAGATTTGAAAACTTAGGTTTGAAAAGTTAAGATTTGAAAAGAGGGTAGAATTAGGAAAGGGTCGAATTAGGAAAGATTCGAAAGTTGATTTTTGAAATTTAGGAAAGATTTTTATGTTCAAGTTTTGGAAACTTAAGGTTTAGGAAAGTGGAAGTTT
This sequence comes from Euryodendron excelsum, assembly GCA_033060915.1. Lineage (NCBI taxonomy): Eukaryota > Viridiplantae > Streptophyta > Magnoliopsida > Ericales > Pentaphylacaceae > Euryodendron > Euryodendron excelsum. Next base: position 24,057,424 of record CM065384.1, on the reverse strand, counting down.
AGGAAGGATTTGAATTAAGAAAAAGTTGGACTAGGAAAGGATTGGATTCGTTTTGAAAAGAGAAGGTTTGATTTCGTTTCCAAAAACAGAGGATATGATCTAGTTTCCTAAACGGGGAGATTGGATTTGGTTTTTTAAAGGGAAGATTTGATTTGACAAGGATTTGGAGAGGGAGATTCTAGAAACCTTAGTTTTGAAAAATTGTAGTTTTGACGTAGAAAAAAGGTTTTGGAAACGTGTATCGTTCGGGTGTGAAAACAAGAGGTTTTGGAAACCTAGGTTTGGGGCAAAGTTTGAAAACCATGTTTTTGGAAAGAAAATTAGGGTTTCCTAATTGTGGGTTCTAGGGCTTGACTTGGGCTCTAAGGAAAGAGTTTTTGGAAAGTGTGTTTTTTTTCAGAAACGAAGATTTTGGAAGGAAAATCCTAGAAAGTTGTTTCTAGAGGAAAGATTTTGGAAAGAGAGTTTTTGGAAAGATTTTTGGAGAGAGTTTTTTTAGGAAGGTTTTTGGTAGAAGATTGTTAAAAAGAGTTTTTGGAAAGATTTTTGGGGAACGTTTTTAGAAAGTGGATTTTGAGGAGAGGATTTTGGAAAGGAGTTGAAAAAGGGAGTTTTGAAAAATAGATTTTGGAGGGAGTTTTTGAAAACAATTTTGGAGAGGAAAGTTTTAGGTAAGTATGTTGAAAAAGAGATTTTTAGAAAGAGGGATTTTTTGAAAAGAGAGTTTTTAGAAGGTATAAAAATATCTTACTTTCCTAAAGTAATTCTAACCATAAGAGGGTTAGAACCACTTTAGGAAAGCGGTTTTGGAAAACAATAAGATTTAAAAATATGGACCATATTGGTCACTTTTAATGTAACACTTTCCTAAAGCAACCCTAGCTATGAAAAGGCTAGAATCACCCTAGAATTGTGATTTTGAAAACAAGTTTTTGAAAAAGAGATTTTGATGCAATTTTGAAAACAAGTTTGAAAACGGTTTTGAAAACGAGTTGGAAAACGAATTTTGGAAGATGCAAGACTATGATATGCACAATGCAATTCGGGGTCGTGAACATACAAGGCTAAAGCTTCACCACATAATCAAGGGGGCCGGACCCACGTGGTCTTTGGTTAGACTAGAAGAAAGCCCCCGACACGGTGACTCTCCAATAGCCCAATCCTACACATGGACCGGGAATCTCCTTATTTGAAACATGCAAAGAAAGGGGGGAAAGAGATGGGGGATTAAAATAGAGAAAACCCAAGTGGGTTAGGAGAGAGAAGAGAGAGGGGGGAAGTGCGGAAATTTAAATAGGGAGCCTACCGTATGTCTTATTTATTTTGCGCGCTGTGCTGTCTTCAGTCTTTGGTCTTCGGTCTTCGTCTTGATCTTCACCTTCAGTCTTCAAGAGTTGTCTTCAAGCTTTGGATTGCAGCTCCTCAAGTCTTCAAAGGATGGTTGAAGGCTAGTGTATGAGTGTATGGGGTGTGTATGAGTGTATAGAAGACTAGGGTTTGTATAGGGTGGCTAGGGTTTGGAAAACCTAAGGTGGCTAGGGTTTTTGAGGTGCTTGAGCTCTGTATATCGAAATATATGATTTTTAGGTTGAGTTTGCGGATCCTTTTCACGTTGAATGAGGCTTTGTATTTACAGAGGTTGGACAACACTGGCAGTGGCCCCAGGCCAAATTTTATACTGGCACCACTAGGAGTGGCGCTAGGCCATTTTTTTGGCTTGGCGCCACTAGTAGTGGCGCCAGCCAATTAGGAAATGTTTAAGGTCAGCAAGCAATGTATCTTTGACTAGATTTGGGCGCTTGCACTAGTGACTACCATGCAATTTTTAGCCTGGCTTCACTAGGAGTGACTTTGGAAAGTCCGGGAATGATTTGAAGGAGCCGGGAATGACCCGGAAGGCTGGAAAAGAGTAGGAACACTAAAATAGTGACCTAGAGGTATTTGACTTGAGAAATGAGGATAAGATGGGTCAGAGAGGTTGTCCGGGCCTTTAGGGGCAAAACGGTCAATCGGACCGAGAAACTACCGGGACAGACTCGGATTGTCCCAGAAGAAGACTTGGGATTTGGAAACATTATTTAGAATGTTCCCAAAGGTTTCCAGTTTGATTCCCAGAGCCGGTGTGGTTGGAAAAGGCGACCGGCCCACCAGGGGCGAAACGGTCATTTTGTACTGGGTTTGCCGGAACTGACTCGAAATGATCTGAAAAGGTAAAGGAAGGTTGAGAACACTATAAAAAGTAGTCTCAGGAGGTTACCGGTTTGCTACCCAGAGCCGGTGTGGTCGAAGAAGGAGACTGACCCTCCAGGGGCAAAACGGTCATTTTGTATCGGGTTGGCCGGAACTGACTCGGAATGATCCGGAAAGGTAAAGGAAGGTTGAGAATACTGTAAAAAGTAGTCTCGGGAAATTACCGGTTTGATACCCAGAGCCGGTGTGGTCGAATAAGGAGACCGGCCATCTAGGGGCAAAACGGTTATTTTGTACTAGGTTGGTCGGAACTGACTCGGAATGATCCGGAAAGGTAAAGGAAGGTTGAGAATACTATAAAAAGTAGTCTCGGGAAATTACCCGTTTGATACCCAGAGCCGGTGTGGTTCCTGGGGCGTTCGGATGCCTAAGGGCAAAATGGTTACCTTGACCGGAAAGTCTCGGAAAATGTCCAAAGGACAGTTTGGTCATTTTTCACCAAAGTGGGTTAACAGACACTGGTGTTGACCTGGGTTTTGAGTGTTTCCGCCACTCTAACGGCGGTCGTCGTGACATAGGGGTTTGTTGGCAATTCCCTATATCGACCTATTTGTGAGTATTTCCGCTACTCTAACGGTTTTGTGAGTAGTTTCGCTACTCGGACCGTCTCGAGGAATAAACTGTCTCGAGAGAGGGATTGGAAAGTGGTCTTATTGTCTCCGAAGAGACGCGCCTGGATTGGAACCGTTTCGAGGAATAAACTGTCTCGAGAGTGGGATTGGAAAGGGGACTTATTGTCTTTGAAGAGATGTGCCTGAATTGGAACCATCTCGAGGAATAAACTGTCTCGAGAGTGGGATTGGAAAGGGGTCTTACCGTCTCCGAAGAGACGTGCCTGGATTGGAACCGTCTCGAGGAGTAAACTGTCTCGAGAGTGGGATTGGAAAGGGGTCTTATCGTCTCCGAAGAGACGTGCTTGGGATTGGAATCGTCTCGAGGAATAAACTGTCTTGAGAGAGGGATTGGAAAGGAAAGGACAATGCCCCTAAGGGCATTTTGGTGATTTTGCCTCTATTTGGGCCTGACAGGCCCGCGAAGAGATGGACAGACGAGATTTGGACCTAGAGAATTGGTTTCGATTGGAATATGCCCATAATGACTTGAAAACAAGTCTGGACGGAGTGTAGACTGCCGAGCGGTCAAAAATGGGGTGCTTACAGCTGCCCCTCTTTTTCTGTCTTTGCTTGTCAAAGACAGAAAACGATAAGAGTAAGAGTCCCATGTTGACTGCGAGGCAGTCGGAGGGACGGACATTGGAAATCTTTCGACAACGGGGGTCGAAAACAGATAACGGCCCAAAAAGGCCTTCGAAAATGAGTTTTGGCGGGAAAAAGGGCAAAACTGCCCAGAATTTGTAACTGGTGCCACTAGCAGTGGCGCCTTTGGCAGAAATTGCCTGGCGCCTTTGCTAGTGGCGCCAGGTTTGAAGTTAAAATTAGAAAATTCTGGTTCGAACGCTTATGGGATTTTGGAGAGTTTTCACAAATTTGTGAGGCATTGCGAGGAATCCATCTTGGACATTGAAGGAGCACTCCTTGCGGACCATGGGTGATTGCCGGAAGGAGTCCACGTCGCCAGAAAAGTCGCCGGAAGAGAAGATTTCGCTGGAGAACTTCCAAAAGGTGAGTTTTCAAATTTTGTTGATTTTGATGTGTAGAACTTCGTTTGAATCATGTGAATAATGGAAATTAATGTTTTGATATGTTTTGAACACTTTGGTGATGTTATTTTTGTATTTTGATGCTTGTTTGATTGAATTTGAATGATTTTTCATGATTATGAGAAAGGGGTTTTCTGCAGGAATAGGAAATTTGTTCCTACAGGCATGGGTATTGGGTTTTCTGGCTATGTTTTTGTGCAATGTGCTTTGGAAAAATGTGTTTAACAAACGTATGAAGTTTCGTATTTTTTTTTTGAAAACTCGGTGAATTTTTGATTTTTTAAAAAATAGAAAAATATTTAGAAAATTCAAGAAATTGATGAAATTTTTAAAGTTTGAAATTTGGAAAAATATTGGAATATTTTTGAAAATAGTTGAGGTGATTTTGAAAATTTTCGGGAGCCTTTTGAAAACCATTAATTTATTTGAAAAATAAAACATGTGTTTTGAAAATTTTGAAAAATTGAAAAGTGTGCACAGGTGCCATTTTGCATTTTGTGTTGATATCATGGGCGTTGTAGGGGCCATTCTTAAACGGGACTCTGCCGAAATTTTTTTTTGAAAATTAGGAAAGAGTTGGTTAAAGTTTTAGAAATAAATTCTTTTTGAAGGAAAAAGACGAAAAACCCTTAAGATTTGATTTGAAGTCGGAAAATCAAGATGTGCATGTAGGAAATTTGTTTTGACTCATCGTTCGAAGTTTTTTATTTGTTTTGTTTGTGCTAGTTGCTTTTTATTATTATTATTATTATTATTATTATTATTATTATTAATATTATTTTTCTATTATTTAAACTGCATGGATGGTATATTAACATCACTTACCTTGGCTTACCTTTTCAGGATGGCAGATGGAGTTTTGAGTCGGCTGAGAGCCTGGCACAGTAGTTACCCTCCGGATGAGTAGGATATCTTTCGTCGGTCCTTTGGTTGGGTGGCTTCGCTTTTATCAGTGCGGCTTATTCCTAGACTCATAGAGGCAGTGATCACTTTCTGGTAGCCGGACTTGTCTCTTTTCCGCTTTGGGGAGTGTAAGCTTACCCCTACTCCTCACGAGTATGGGTTCCTTCTTGGTTTCTGAGATGTTTTTGCTGACATTGTGGGACCGCTCTTTCTGGATGGTTATATTACAGTGGTTTCGTTCCAGCTCGGATTCAGACGCGCAGTTCTTTCGTCTTCTTCTTTGCCCCAGTTTCCTTATGTCCTAGCAGAGTTCCTCTTTTCCCGTTTTGAGTTTCCTACGGGTATGCGAGTTCATTCAGGTGAGTGGCACACCTCCCAGGATTGGGCTGTTTCTCGTATGGTTGCCTTAGCCTTGCTGCTGCTGAACTTCTTGGTGTTCCCCCGAGAAGATGATTTAGTAGACTGTCGACTCTGTGCATCGTTGGCCTTGATCCGTAAGGGGCATTCCTATGCTCATATGATTGTAAGGGAGACCTTCGTGAGTCTTACGAGATTCCAGCAGAACCTTGACGCTCGTTTCTGCTGATGCGCTACTCTCTTCTAGCTCTGGGCGATTAGTCATTTGTTTGTTACACCTTTGTTTCACCACACGTAGTATCCTGAGCTCGATCATGTACGTTCCCTGGCGAGATCTCAAGGTGTCATGGCAGATGAGGGGAGATTTCCGCAGACCGCTGCATCCTGGGCTGACTATCTTCAGAGCATGAGGTCAGGCAGGGTCAGGTGGTATTCAGGGCTGGTTGGTAAGTATTGCTTGAGAGTTCGGCCTTCCGGGAGAGCTTTCGTGCCCCTTGCAGGCCTGCGGGGCATTGCCCCTTTCTTCGGGATTCGGGTTCTACGACAGCTTGGTAGGAGTCAAGATATCCCTTTTTTAGCTTCTGCAGCCGAGTTTACTCTTGTCTTTGAGGCATCGATTCCTAGAGCATTGGTGGAGAAAGTTATGGATAAATGGAGATCTTTGCTTCCTCACGTTGATGATGATGGTCCCTTCTCTGACATGCCCCCTGCGACCGAGGCCTATCATTATTGGCTTCGACGCTACGTGCTGGGTCCTAGTAGACTTGGGGATCTTTTCATTGAGACTCCTTTACCTCCCGTAGGGTATACCGACTTCTTGACTGCTATAATTGTTCAGGGGCGTCGTCACAGACGGGAAAACCATCGTCTGATACGGATGTTGCATGACCGGTTGAGGATGAGAGACGCTGAGATAGTTTTACTGGAGAGGCAGTTAGCAGCAGCCAGATTGCCACACGATGACCCACCTTTGGGTGCTGCGAGGGTCGCAGGTGGCCACGAAGCGTTCTAGGCGGTTCTCCTTCCCTGGAGGGTGATGTGATGGATGGCCCGTCCTTGCGGGAGACTGTGGAGTCCCTTACTCGAGAGAGGGATATGCTTCTGGCTAGATGTGCGGACTATGAGCGAGGCCGACCTGGGTCTTCTGCTGCTGGTACTTCTTCGAGTGCTCCTCTTGTGACCGGCGAGCCAGTGGATCCCTGCATAGCTGATTCCTCCTCTGATGACGACGGGGAGCAATATATTTTTGCCCCTCGCTCTTAGATTTGCTGATTTCTGCATTTGTAGAAAAATATACTTTGTTTAGTGTTATGCCTTTTTTATCTTATGAATTCATGACCTCCCGTGCTTTTGGTATAATTTTCCTGCATGATTAGTATAGTAACAAATTTGGGAAAAATTAAATGAGAATTGCAGTTTAATGAAAAATAACTCCCCTTTGTTTGATTCTTTGACTCACTGACTGTTCCGCAAAAGGGACCTCTGCTTCCTTTAACCCTAACTGGGCTAAACCGGAGAATGCCTTTCAAGACTCCTTTCGACTTTTACACTGTTGCTTTCATACCTTAACTTCCGGGGAATGTAGTAGCTTAAGCTATTTCTTATATCTAAATCTCTTGCTCCCCCCCCCCCCCCCCCCCCCCCCCCCCTCTTGTTGCTATTTTTGCTACTAGTGCCCCTGAGGGTTTTCACCAGTCCCAGCTCTGTCATTTTTGCACAAGGCGCCTTTGTAGGTTTTCACTAGGGTCGACAGTTTTGTATCTTGCCACATCCCTACCTTTTTACCTACGGCGCCCTTCCGGGTTTTCACCACATCCTCGGGAAGCGCTTCACTTTTCTCTCTTCTTTCTCTCTCTTTCCTCAGCTTGGTCTTGGGTTTCTGTTGAGAAGCTCCTAAATGCTACTTGCATCATTCTCTAGCCAATGGCATATTTAGTAAGCTCATTTAGACTAATCAATTTAATTCCAATTTGAGAGGACTTTTAGGGGTTATGGTGTTGGTTTTTACTTTCGAAAGAAAAGGAAAAGGCTCAAGCCTACCACTCTACTAGTGATCACCTTTGATAGTTTTTGGTTCAATGGCACTTTTATGCGTATTCCCATCTTTCCTTGGGTATCTCACTGCACGCCTTTTTTTTTTATTTTTTTGCCAATGACGTTAATACCAATATTTCTGCGAACTTAAAGTAGTACTTCAAGGCCTTTTTTTTTTTTGGCTATTTTCAGTGCCTCTACTTAACATGATCACTTTATTGGGGGGATGCTCCTGAAAGAAAGTAACCGGCTCTAAAGGTTTGACAAAGTTTATATATATATGCATTTTGATTGGATAGAAAATGAAATAAGGGCCCCTCGTCATCTTGGAATTAGATTGTTTAGTCCATAGAGCTTTAACCTTAAAACACTACCTTATTGATTAATGGAGAATGAGGAGAGTAAGTTTTATTGCTTCTTCACAGAAACCAAAGGTTTAGCTTTTGGAATCATATGTAGTAGTGTTTGACAGCATCTGAATTCAATGGGCTAGGAAATTCTTGGCCATCCATTTCCTCCAAAACGAGAGCTCCTCCAGACAAGACTTTCTTTACTATGAATGGCCCTTCGTAGTTTGGAGCAAACTTTCCCTGTGCTGTCTCTTGATGGGGGAATGGGGGAACACCTTCTTGAGCACCAAATCTCCCGGCTGGAATGATCGAGGTCATACTTTCTTATCAAATGCTCTGGCCATTCGCCTTCTGTAACATTGAGCGTGATAAACTGCAGCTAACTGCTTCTCATCCAGCAAACAGAGTTGGGCATATCGGTCTTTAATCCATCATGCTTTGTCTAACTTGGTTTCTGTTAAGATCCGTAAAGAGGGAATCTCAATCTCAACAGGGATGACTGCCTCGGTGTCGTAAACTAGCTCAAAAGGGGTGCTTCTGATGGAGACCCTCATAGTAGTTCGGTAAGCCATCAATGCAAATGGAAGTTTCTCATGCCAATCTTTGTAATTGTTAATCATTTTTTGGAGTATTCTCTTAATATTCTTGTTGGCTGCTTCTACTGCCCCATTCATCTGGGGCCGGGAAGTGACCGAATTCCGGTGAGTAATGCGAAATGTTTGGCATAGCTTTGATATCAATTCGTTGTTCAGATTGGAAGCATTATCAGTAATGAGTGACTCGGGAATCCCATACCGGCAGATGATGTAATTTTTTATGAACCTTTCTACGACCTTCTTGGTGACATGGACGTAAGAGACGGCTTCCACCCATTTAGTGAAATAATCAATGGCGACCAGGATGAAGCGATGGCTGTTGGAAGCTTTAGGAGTGATGGGACCAATCATATCTATCCCCCACATAGAAAAAGGCCATGGGGCTGACATAGAATGGAGCTCAGTTGGTGGTGCTTTGATCTTATCCCCATGTATCTGACATTTATGACACCGAAGAACGTATCTAATGGAATCTGACTCCATTGTTGACCAATAATACCCTGTTCGGAGAATATTCTTTGCAAGCGTGTGGCCATTCATGTGGGGGCTGCAAACTCCCTCGTGCACTTCCTCCATGATAACTTTGGCTTCAGCGGTATTGACACATCTTAGAGGTCCGAACCATGATCTCTTGAAAAGCTCATTTCCAGCCATGAAATAGTGTCCCGCCAAACGACAAATGGTCTTCTTATCGCGTTGTGTTGCCACATCGGGGAACGTCCTGGCTTGAATATACCTCTGGATGTCATAAAACCACGGTTTCTCGTGAGGTTCAATAGTTTTATGCAAACAATAAGAGGGGACATCCCTGGTGAAGATTTGTAGAGGGGGTATTTCAATGCCACTGTCGACCTTGATTGTTGCGGCCAATGTAGCCAAGGCATCGGCGAAGCTGTTCTCTGTTCGGGGCACATGACGAAAATCCACGCTTTTAAATAGCTGACACAAGTCTTTCACCTGTTGATGATACGGGGAGAGTTTGGCATCTCGAGTTTGGTATACGTCCTTGGATTGCTGAATGACCAAATTTGAATCACCAGGAACAACCAATTCATCAATCCTCATTTCTAATGCCAATCTTAACCCCAGGATGCAAGCCTCATATTCGGCGATGTTATTAGTACAGAGTTCAAGTTGTAGCTTAACTACGATGGGATAATGACTGCCGGTTCTTGACACTACTACTGGCCCAATGCCGGCTCCCCTTTTGTTAGCAACGCCATCGAAAAACATCTTCCACCCGACTGGTTCTTGCTCTTCAGATGTACCATCAACACATAATATATTTTCATCAGGAAATTGGGGCTCCGTGGATTGATAATCATCAATGGGGTTCTCAGCCAGATAATCAGCTATCACCTGCCCTTTGACTGCTTTACGGGTAGTGAACACAATGTCGAATTCTGACAGGATCATGTGCCATCGAGCAATTCTGTTGGATAGGGTTGGTTTCTCCAATATATACTTGAGGGGATCCATTTGAGAGATGAGGAAGGTGGTATGATAGAGCATGTAGTGTCGAAGCCTGTGAGCTGCACAGGCTAATGCGTAGCAGGTTTTCTCGAGATCGGAATATTTCGCTTCATATGGCAGAAATTTCTTACTGAGGTAGTAAATGGCTTGCTCTTTTCTCCCCGTTTCATCATGCTGCCCCAGGACGCATCCCATAGAAGTATCTAACACTGTCATGTACATCAGCAAAGGACGCCTCGGGGTTGGTGCCACTAGGATAGGGGGATTTCGAAGATATTCTTTAATTTTCTCAAACACCATTTGACAGTTATCATCCCACTCTTTTGGAACGTCTTTCTTAAGGAGCTTGAAAATAGGTTCGCACAGGTGGGTCATTTGGGCGATGAACCTGCCAATAAAGTTTAACTTTCCTAGAAAAGACCGAACCTCCTTTTTCCCTTTTGGTGTAGGCATTTCAACAATGGACTTTACCTTGGCAGGATCAACCTCTATCCCCTTTTCATTGATTATAAATCCCAACAATTTCTCTGAAGATACTCTGAATGTGCATTTGGCCAGATTTAGCTTAAGCTGATATCTACGGAGGCGATCAAACACCTTCTGCAAGTTAAACAAGAGGTCCTTCCGTTGCTTGGACTTGACGATCATGTCATCCACATAGATCTCTACTTCCTGATGCATCATGTCATGGAATAAAGTTACCATGGCTTTTTGGTAGGTTGCCCCTGCATTGTGAAGCCCGAATGGCATGACCTTATAACAGTATACTCCCCAGGGGGTAATGAAATCAGTCTTCTCCCGATCTTCTTCAGCCAGCTTGATCTGATTATATCCTGAAAAACCGTCGATGAAAGAAAACATTCTATGACCGGTCGTGTTGTCAACAAGCAAGTCTATGTAGGGAAGAGGAAAATCATCCTTTGGATTGGCCCTGTTGAGGTCCCGAAAGTCAATGCACATCCGTACCTTGCCATCTTTCTTAGGTACTGGGACAATATTAGCCAGCCATTGGGGATATTCTACCACTTGTAGAAACCTTGCCTGAAATTGTTTAATCACCTCCTCCTTGATTTTCAAGCTCCATTCGGTTTCAATCTTCTTAACTTCTGTTTAAAGGGTTTCATCTGCGGGTTCAAAGGTAGTCTATGTTCCACAATGGATTCATCTAATTCGGGCATGTCTTGATAAGACCATGCGAAAACATCCAAGTATGCATGCAGAAGTTCCAATAATTCTTTGCGCTACCATTGATATAGGCCTGTGCCGATTCTAAGCTCTTTCGGGTCCCCTTCATTTCCTAAATTAACAGCTTCCGCTTCCTCAATGTTTGGGGTATTACGATTCTCATGTCTTTCTATTTGTTCCCGAATTTCCTCTGGCACCTCCTCTGTAAAATTTACATCTTCTTCAATTCCTAGTTGTTGGTAATCAAACTCGGTGTTCAAGTCATCATTTATCAAGATTGGTATTCCCTGGATTAGCTGAGTAGGATATCGGATGCAAGGGTCCCTGGCATGGAAAATAGTGTACAACAAATCAAACAAGAAAGGGATATTACTTTATTCATTGATAACTTGATTTTAAAAAGTTAAGACAAATAAATTTAAAAGGACAAAGTTTATGGCGAATCAGTTGCTCTAGGGTCTCGCTCTAACGGGCTTTGTACCGAAACTTGCGAGCATGGATGATGTCTTTGCTGGCCCAATTATGCAACTTTTCGCCTGGCAACATTGCTCGAATGGATCCATCTTGGGTTACTCTGATGCTGGTCGTCATGACGGGCGCTTCACCTTGGACTTTTCTCTTCTTATTACTTAATACAGGTGTTCCTTTCCCCATGTCTAACTGCTTGAATTGGTCCGAGAGTTCCATGACAGCTTTCTTATCAGCCCTTTTCTTCCGCGCTGCTTCTATTCTTTCTCTTTTTGTGGGTTCATATCCCAACCCAAAGGTGGGTTCAGTTGACGGTATTTCTAGGACATCTGGTCTTCCTTGTAAACATCTCCCTAAGCCTTTACCCGGATGGAAACCATTTTCTTTAAAATACCGTACTACCATCTGAGAGTTGTGGGAGTAATTTGGCTTCACCTGATCTTCCTTCTGCACGACAGTGATATATTCGAACGATTGAAAACAAGAGGGCAATTCAGTGTCAGATGCAATGATGTCAGCTTTGTATACAGCGAGCTCTTTTTCAGCGAAAATAGCGATTAGCTTGGAGCCCACGATGAACTTGACTTTCTGATGAAGACTAGAAGGAACCGCGCCCGCCGAATGAATCCAGGGCCTTCCTAACAGCAAGTTATAGACAGCCGGAATGTGTAAAACTTGAAATTTAATTGTGAAGGTTACTGGTCCTATCTCAACAGGCATTTCAATTTCCCCCATGGCTTCCCTTCGAGATCCATCAAAGGCACAGATGATCATACCACTATTTTTCAAGTAAGTTTGGTCCATTCCCAGCCTTTCCAAAGTAGAATACGGGCACACGTTCAATGCCGACCCATTATCTATCAATACTTTGGCTACCATTCTTCTTCTTGTTCTTACGACGATATGCAAAGCCCGGGTATGACCTGTTCCATTAGTCAGAATCTCGTCATCAGAGAAAGTGATGATGTTTGGGGCCATAATGAGACTGACCATGTCATGTAGATTATCTGGCGTGAAGCTCTTGGGCACATGAGCATCCTTAAGGATCTTTATTAAAGCATTTCGGTGCACCTCAGAAGTGAGCAGCAAACCCAGTATCGAAATATGGGCTGGGGCTTTCCTAAGCTGTTCCATGATATCGTAATAGACCTTTCCTAAAGCTTTGGTGAATTCTGACATCTCCTGATCTGTTGGTTGGTTGGAGTACTCTCTTTCTTTATCCTTCCCCTTCCTTTTTCTTTCCACTTCAACAGAGGTATAAAGGCGCCCTGACCGAGTCATCCCCCCTATTTCTGTTATGGGCTCTCCGATGCCCTTATCAGGTGGGTAATTTCATAGGACGTTATGAAGACTGGGTATTGGTGTTTGGGTTATGGTGGGAAGAGTTATCCTTAGGTTTACGAGCAAAGGGATTGCTACAGGTGAAAGGTTGGTGAGGACGGGTAGAGTGGTGGGCACATTTGGCTTCTTTGGCAAGACTAAAGGTAGCTTAGGTCGTGTGTTTCCTTGTTTGTTGGTTTGAGGTTCAGGTCGAGCCATAGCGATCATGGGCTCAGGTTCGAACAACGTAGTAAGGACAAGGGGATAATGGGAAGGGTCTAGTAAGGCTCCTATGGTTACGTTCATGTCAGGTTGATGAGATTGCATGGTTAGGAAGGAAGGATTTTGGTATTTGGGCTCCTCCAAGGCAGGAATTGTCCTTGCTGAGATTGCGGTAAGTGTGTTGCTAGCATTCCCGCTTTCCAATGGTATGTTCTCCTGAAGCTTGTAACCCATGGCCTTCACTAATATAGAAGAAGTTGGACTAGTATTCATTACCTATAACAATGATGACAACAGTTACAAATTAGAGTTTGGTTCCTGGAGAAATCTATGCAATCCATGTCCTAGGGTGGCCCTCTTTAGGAAGGAAACTAGCCATGATGTGTTGGCTCACTTTTGGAGATAAAGGAGTTTGCCCCTATATGCAGATACCTTACCGTCAGGTAGGAACCTTTAATCATCTATGCATTCATTCATAAAAATAAAGAAGTAAATTAAATTTTGTGTTTGAGATACAAAAGAATTGAAATACATTTTAATATAGGGAGGGGGAACATTTTCCTTTGGACTTCCACCTATCTACTTTTACAAAGGGAAACCCTAAACTACTCTTGAGTCTTCGGATTCGCCTTCCTTGGATTTGATGTCGAGGAGGTCGCTGAGAGATCTTGTTGATTGATTGCCCCTTGTCTTCTTAGCAACCCTATCTCCGTGAGCATAGAGGGATTGGGGCCCCTTTTATGGGATGAATTGAGATGCAAGCAATGAGTCCTTAGGGTTACGCGGGAACCGTTAGGGTTTGGGTTGGTTTAATGCAAGGGAGAGTGGCCTTGGTGCCACTATCAGCGGGTTGATCATATGCATGAGAATGCAGTGACTTGAGTTACTGGGAACTCTTGTCTTATCATGGACTATTGAATGCATGAGCATGGATATGCAAAGAGTATAAAGAGAGAAGGTACAATTGAAGTAAACATGCATGCATGAACAGTTAGACAGGCATTATAACAGTATAAATACAAGCATTATAACAGCAGGTATAAATGAAAGTAAGAGCAGTCGCCCTTTCCTCCGTGATTTTGAAAACGGTGCTCGTGTCCTAAATCCGGTAGAGGTTTGGCTATGCATGGTGTCTATATGAGTATGAGGTTGAGGGTTGACTAATGCGTCCTAAAAAGGCTCGGTCCCCGGATCTTCAAACCTAGGCCCACTTCCCGAGGTGGTGCCATGATCGGTTGGTGATTCGAGCAGGGGAACCATCAAGAGGCTATAGCGAAGAAACTGACACAGCATCTTGCCCACAACCAATATACCGTTCCCCCTTTCTAACTAGAAAAGACATATCAGGGTATGCAAGTATGCAGAATGCAAGTGCACATGTAGTGTGTGTGTGATTTTTAAAAGTGGAGGAAAGGGCCCAACAACTCCCATTCATCCTGTACATCACATTCATGCAAAGCAGTTAATAAAACTTAAGCAAAAAGCGCACCTACAAAATAAAGATGCAAGTGTTAGTATGTGGATGACAAACAGAATACAAGATTATATGAGTAAATGCATGTTTTTTGAAAACAATTTTGAAAATTTGGTTTTGAAAATTTAAAGTGAATAGGATTGAACCAAGTTAATTAAAGACCTTACATGGGTGAAGGGTAAAGAGATATGACTACGGCCTAACCCTCTAAGTGTCCCCAGTGGAGTCGCCAGCTATCGTGCCCAGATTTTTCGCACTCGAGGAATACTCACACAAGTGGAAAAAATGTTGTACTCTCTCGTTAGAACTCACCCTCCTAGAAGAATGAGTGCGACTAGGTTTGAATTGAAAATAAATTTGAATAAAGGGCTTTTGAAAAAGATTCGGAGTTGCCACCTAACTTGATTAAGGTGAGTTAGGTCACCTAAAAACTAATAATAATCCGAAGACTACACTTAGGGTTTTTGAAAAACGATTTTTGAAAATATCTCCTCAAGAGAGGGTTTTTAAGGAAAACAGGTTGTTTGGCAACCTTTGGAAAACATTTAGCCCTTTTTGAAAAATAACTCCTTTTTGGTCTTTGAAATCAGCGATCTAGGTTCGGAGGTTGGTTACGTGTAGGGAAGACGCACTAAGCTATCACCCTACCCCGCCCTTTCGGTACCTACATGTCAATCTACCCTAGATTCACCTATGAGAGTCTTCGACTAACTATAGTTCAATCCTACCCACTTTATAAAAACAATGTTTGAAAAGAAACTAACATGATGCATGATATGCAAGTGCAATAGAAGAGAATTGAAAAATAGATTTGAAAAGAGTTTGATTTGATTTGAAAATAGATTTGAAGAGATGGAATTGAAATTGGAAAGTTTGAAAATTGAAAGTAGAAATTTGAAAATAGAAATTTTGAAATTAGAATTTTGAAAGTAGATTGGAATTTGGGATTTGAAAATATGGAGACCGCACCCATGAGGGTGGAATTGAAAGTTTGAAAAGTGTTGTGACCGCACCTATGAAGGTTGCCTACGTATCCCTTTGGGGGAATCAGGTCCGTCGTAGTTCGGACAAGAGTCCGATTGAAAATAGAAGATTGAATTGGAAATTAGATTGGAAGATTGAGAGATTGAACTTCGAATAGAGGATTTGAAAATTGGAATTTAGGATTTTGGAATTGAAAAGATTGAATTTTGATTTGAAAAGATAGAACTTGGAAGAAAGATTTAGACTTATTTTGGAAAGATGGAGGTTTAAGAAACCAAGACTTAGGAAAGATTTGACTCGACTTTGAAGGTTTAGGAGATTAGGAAAGATCAGATTTAGGAAATGTTTGAATTAGGAAAGGTCCGATTTAAGAAAGTTTCAAATTAAGAAAGTTTTGAATTAGGAAAGTTTTCAAATTAGGAGAGTTTCAAAATTAGGAAAGTTTTGAAATTAGGAAATATTTCGAATTAGGAAAGGTTCGAATTAGGAAAGTTTTAAATTAAGAAAGTTTCAACTTAGGAAAGTTTTGAATTTGGAATGTCTCAATTTAGGAAAGTGTTCGAATTGGGAAAGTTTTCAATTTAGGAAAGGTTTTGAAATTATGAAGTTTTGAAGTTGGAAAGTTTGGAATGTTTTGAAATAAGGAAGTTTTGAAAGTAAGAAAGTTTTGAGTTTAGCAAATTTTAGATTTGAAAAGATTTGAAGTTTTAGGAAAGTTTAGAATTTAGAAAGTTTTTAGATTTAGAAAGTCTTAACTTAAGAAAGTTTTGAACTTGGAAAGCTTTGAATTTGGAAAGATTTTGAAATTTAGAAAGTTTAAGATTTAGAAAGTTTTAGAGTTTGAGTTTTAGAAAATCTTGAAATTAGGAAAGGTTTGAGTTTAGGAAAGATTTGAAAAGAGGGTAAAATTAGGAAAGGGTCAAATTAGGAAAGATTCGAAAGTTGATTTTTGAAATTTAGAAAAGATTTTTATGTTCAAGTTTTGGAAACTTAAGGTTTAGGAAAGTGGAAGTTTAGGAAGGATTTGAATTAAGAAAAAGTTGGACTAGGAAAGGATTGGATTTCGTTTTGAAAAGAGAAGGTTTGATTTCGTTTCCAAAAACAGAGGATAGGATCTAGTTTCCTAAACGGGGAGATTGGATTTGGTTTTTTAAAGGGAAGATTTGATTTGACAAGGATTTGGAGAGGGAGATTCTAGAAACCTTAGTTTTGAAAAATTGTAGTTTTGACGTAGAAAAAAGGTTTTGGAAACGTGTATCGTTCGGATGTGAAAACAAGAGGTTTTGAAAACCTAGGTTGGGGACAAAGTTTGAAAACCATGTTTTTGGAAAGACAATTAGGGTTTCCTAATTGTAGGTTCTAGGGCTTGACTTGGGCTCTAAGGAAAGAGTTTTTGGAAAGTGGGTTTTTTTTTCAGAAACAAAGATTTTGGAAGGAAAATCCTAGGAAGTAGTTTCTAGAGGAAAGATTTTGGAAAGAGAGTTTTTGGAAAGATTTTTGGGGAACGTTTTTAGAAAGTGGATTTTGAGGAGAGGATTTTTGAAAGGAGTTGAAAAAGGGAGTTTTGAAAAATAGATTTTGGAGAGAGTTTTTGAAAACAATTTTGGAGAGGAAAGTTTTAGGAAAGTATGTTGAAAAAGAAATTTTTAGGAAGAGGGATTTTTTGAAAAGAGAGTTTTTAGAAGGTATAAAAACATCTCACTTTCCTAAAGTAATTCTAACCATAAGAGGGCTAGAACCACTTTAGGAAAGCTGTTTTGGAAAACAATAAGATTTAAAAATATGGACCATATTGGTCACTTTTAATGTAACACTTTCCTAAAGCAACCCTAACCATAGAAAGGCTAGAATCACCCTAGAATTGTGATTTTGAAAACAAGTTTTTGAAAAAGAGATTTTGATGCAATTTTGAAAAAAAGTTTGAAAACGGTTTTGAAAATGAGTTTGAAAACGAATTTTGGAATATGCAAGACTATGATATACACAATGCAATTTGGGGTCGTGAACATACAAGGCCAAGGCTTCACCACATAATCAAGGGGGCCGGACCCACGTGGTCTTTAGTTAGACTAGAAGAAAGCCCTCGACACGGTGACTCTCTAATAGCCCAATCCTGCACATGGACCGGGAATCTCCTTGTTTCAAACATGCAAAGAAAGGGGGGAAAGAGATGGGGGATTAAAATAGAGAAAACCCAAGTGGGTTAGGAGAGAGAAGAGAGAGGGGGAAGTGCGGAAATTTAAATAGGGAGCCTACCGTATGTCTTGTTTATTTTGCGCGTCGTGCTGTCTTCGGTCTTCGGTCTTCGTCTTGATCTTCACCTTCAGTCTTCAAGAGTTGTCTTCAAGCTTTGGATTGCAGCTCCTCAAGTCTTCAAAGGATGGTTGAAGGCTAGTGTATGAGTATATGGGGGTGTGTATGAGTGTATAGAAGACTAGGGTTTGGAAAACCTAAGGTGGCTAGGGTTTTTGAGGTGCTTGAGCTCTGTATATCGAAATATATGATTTTTAGGTTGAGTTTGCGGATCCTTTTCACGTTGAATGAGGCTCTGTATTTACAGAGGTTGGACAACACTGGCAGTGGCGCCAGGCCAAATTTTATACTGGCGCCACTAGGAGTGGCGCTAGGCCATTTTTTGGCTTGGCGCCACTACTAGTGGCGCCAGCCAATTAGGAAATGTTTAAGGTCGGCAAGCAACGTATCTTTGACTAGATTTGGGCGCCTGTACTAGTGACTACCATGCAATTTTTAGCCTGGCTTCACTAGGAGTGACTTCAGAAAGTCCGGGAATGATTTGAAGGAGCTGGGAATGACCCAAAAGGCCGGAAAAGAGTAGGAACACTTAAAATAGTGACCTGGAGGTATTTGACTTGAGAAATGAGGATAAGATGGGTCAGAGAGGTTGACCGGGCCTTTAGGGGCAAAACGGTCAATCGGACCGGAAAACTGTTGGGACAGACTCGGACTGTCCCGGAAGAAGACTTGGGATTTGGAAACATTATTTAGAATGTTTCCAAAGGTTTCCGGTTTGATTCCCAGAGCCGGTGTGGTTGGAAAAGGCGACCGGCCCACTAGGGGCAAAACGGTCACTTTGTACTGGGTTTGCCGGAACTGACTCGGAATGATCCGGAAAGGTAAAGGAAGGTTGAGAAAACTATAAAAAGTAGTCTCAAGAGGTTACCGATTTGATACCCAGAGCTGGTGTGGTCAAAGAAGGAGACCGACTCTCTAGGGGCAAAACGGTCATTTTGTACCGGGTTGGCCGGAACTGACTCGGAATGATTTGGAAAGTTAAAGGAAGGTTGAGAATACTATAAAAAGTAATCTAGGGAAATTACCGGTTTGATACTCAGAGCCGGTGTGGTCGAATAAGGAGACCGGCCCTCTAGGGGCAAAACGGTCATTTTGTACCAGGTTGGCTAGAACTTACTCGGAATGATCCGGAAAGGTAAAGGAAGGTTGAGAATACTATAAAAAGTAGTCTCGGGAAATTACCGGTTTGATACCCAGAGCCGGTGTGGTTCCTAGGGCGTTCGGATGCCTAAGGGCAAAATGGTCACTTTGACCGGAAAGTCTCGGAAAAGGTCCAAAGGACAGTTTGGTCATTTTTCACTAAAGTGGGTTAACAGACACTGGTGTTGACCTGGGTTTTGAGTGTTTCCGCCACTCTAACGGCGGTCGTCGTGACATATGGGTTTGTTGGCAATTCCCTATATCGACCTATTTGTGAGTATTTCTGCTACTCTAACGGTTTTGTGAGTAGTTTCGCTACTCGGACCGTCTTGAGGAATAAACTGTCTCGAGAGAGGGATTGGAAAGGGGTCTTATTGTCTCCGAAGAGACGCGCCTGGATTGGAACCTTCTCGAGGAATAAACTGTCTCGAGAGTAGCATTAGAAAGGGGTCTTATCGTCTCCGAAGAGACGTGCCTGGGATTGGAACCGTCTCGAGGAATAAACTGTCTCGAGAGAGGGATTGGAAAGGAAAGGATAATGCCCCTAAGGGCATTTTGGTCATTTTGCCTCTATTTGGGCCTGACAGGCCCGCGAAGCGATGGACAGACGAGATTTGGACCTAGAGAATTGGTTTCGATTGGAATATGCCCACAATGACTTGAAAACAGGTCTGGACAGAGTGTAGGCTGCCGAGCGGTCAAAAATGGAGTGCTTACAACCTCGAAATTTTCAAAAGAGACCTCACTCACCTTTAACAACAAACTTAAGATGTACGACTTCAGAGGAGCACAACCTCTAAGAAGACATGTCAACAAGAATCCTGCCATACCGAGTGAAAGTAGAACTCAATAACCAAGCACTAAGCATTCTAGTTTCCAGATATCTCAGTCCAAGAAGTCACAAATGTTTCCTCCTCCAACAAGCATGAAGAAGCCTCTCTTGATTTCCTAGTCTCAAATCATCTCCAAAGTCTCTGAACAAAGCAAAGGTATGATTCTTACCAAATCAAAATCTTTCAAAAGTGAAAGCTCTTGCTTCCTTTCAAATTTTAAAATTTCAAAAAAAAAAAAAAAGTTTTCAAACCTTTTATCTATCATAAGTTTCCATTTCAAATTCAAAATCCATTTCAAAACGTTGGCTCTGGCTTTGTTTCAAATTCAATAGCATTTTTAAGTTCAAACATTTTCATTTATTCTCTACAAAAAGTTTTAGGTTCAATTTCAATTTCAAAATCGATTTCAAAAAGCTCTAGCTTCCTGTCAATTTCAAAAATTGTTTCTCAAAATTTCAAAAAGTTTTTAAAGTTTGTCTACAAAAAGTTTTAACTTTCAAATTTAAAAGATCAAAAACCTTGCTTTTCTTCAAATTCAAAATCAATTTTTAAAAGTCAAATAAGTTTTCTTAAAATTTTTTGTCAAAAAGTTTCAAGTTCAAGTTCCAAGTCAAAACGATTTTTCTACACGTTTTGCCTGACAAAATGAATTTCTTACACGTTTGTCCAAGTTTCAAACTAAAAGGTTTCTTAAACTTTTTCCTTTGAAAGTTTATTTTCAAAATCAAATCAAAGGTTTCCTAAACTTTTTGCTTTAAAAGTTTATTTTCAAAATCAATTCTCAAATGTTTCTAAACTTTTCCTTCACAAGTTTCATTCAAAAATCAACTCTTAGAGGTTTTTAAAACTTTTCTTTCAAAAGTTTTATTCAAAATCCAATTCAAGATTTTCTAACTTTTCTCCTTAAAAAGTTCACTCAAATCAAATCAATCGGCTTTATAACTTTTTCCTTCAAAAAGTTCATTCAAATCACTTTCTAGGTTTTCTAGCTTTTTTCCTTCAAAAAGTTTGATTTATAAAATACATTCTAGGTTTTCTAACTTTTTCCTTCAAAAATACCTTTCTAGGTTTTCTAGTATTTTCCTTCAAAAAGTATTGTTTCAAAGGCAACATGTAGGTTTTTCAAACTTTTTCACTAAAAAAAAAAAAATCCACTCAAAAGGTTTTCTAAACTTTTTCCTTCAAAAAGTTTCGGTTTGAAATCAACTTTTAGGTTTCTCGAGCTTTGTCCTTCAAAAGCTCTGTTTACAAAACATCTTTTCGGGTTTCTCAAGTTTTTTTCTTCAAAAACCCTATTTTTCAAAAATCTTAAGTTTTCAAGCTTTCGCCTAAAAAAGCCTAACTTTTTAAATTCTCGGGTTTTCAAACTTGCTCTTCAAAAAGTTTTACTTCAAAATTCTAGGTTTTCAAACTTTTTCCTTAAAAGGTTTTTCAAATTTTTCCAAAATTTTTTCAATTCAAATCCAAATAAATCCTTTCAAACTATCAACCTCAATTTCAAAATTATTAGTCGGAATGTCAGTTTAGGAAAAATTAATTTCAAAATTGTTTCAAAATCAAGTTTTCAAAATTTCAAATTTCAAAAATCCAAATAATCTAGTTTTTAGATTGGAAATTCCAAATTCCAACTACTCCAGTCCCTACGATCGCCTTATGGTTAACATCGGACCCTTACTTTACCATTTTCTGCCTTCAGCAAGCAAAGACATAAAAAGAGGGGTAGTTGTAAGCACTCTATTTTTGCCCGTTCAGCAATCTCCAACTCGACCGGACTCACATTCAAATCGACACAGACAGATTCGAGTGTAAACTAGTTTTCTAGACTCAATCCAGTCAATCAATTGCTTCACAAGGCAAAATGACCAAAATACCCTTAGGGTATTGTTTGGTCTAATTCTAGTTAGCATGTCTTCTTAAAGATGATGAGTCCATATTTCATCCACAAATCCAGTTCCAATTCTAGTCTACACCAGTCAAACTCAATTCGGCACATCTTTTGAGAAAGTTGATCCCTCAGACAGTAAGTCTATCTAGCACAACACTTTTTTTGAGAAAACTCCTTGGAACGGTAAGTCCCTTCAAACCTATTGATCGGGACATAACCCAAGTGCCCGAGATGATAGAGCGGTTTACTTTTGGCGCCTGCTAGCCTGCCAACATAAAATGTCCGCTATTTGGCATGTCAATCGGGAAAGCACCTAAGGCCCCAAGACGATAAGATCATTTTGCAGCTTCCCAAGATCAAGCAGTCTCGGGAATGAACGCCCACTTTTAGAGTGGCAGAAACACTCACAAACATCGTAACCGTCAGAGTGGAGAAAACACTCGTAAATAGGTCGACATTGGGAATTATCAATAAACCCCTTATGTCACTGGACCGAACACGCCTCATGGTCGTGACACGTTTATCAAAGGATGGGATACCTTTGGAAACCAACTCGTCACACCCCATCAGAGTGACAAAAGCACTCAAAACCCAGGTTAACACCAGTGCCTACTAACCCATTTCGGTGAAAAATGACCAAATTGCCTTTCGGCCCTATTGTTATGCTTCTCGAGAAAGTACCTAAGTCTTCAGAACTGTAAGTCTACCCTTTCAAGATTTTCCCAAAGATATTCTAGCATGTTTTAGTACCTTCTAGTCGCTTCCGAATCAATTCCGGGAGCATCTGATCAAAATGACCATTCTGCCCCTAGGTATTCGATCGCCTCCGGGAACCACGCCGGCTCTGTGTATCAAACCGGTCACCTCCCAAGGATGATTCTAATAGTATTCCCAACCATCCAGCACCTTTCCAGACCATTCCGAGTCTATTCCGGTAAGCCTGGTGTAAAATGACCGTTTTGCCCCTAGTGGGCAGGTCGTCTCTTCCAACCACACTATCTCTAGGTATCAAACCGAAAATCCCTCAGAGCACTCTCAATAGTATTTTCAACCTTTAAGCCTTCTCATGGGTCACTCCGGGTCCATATCGGTGTTTTTCCGGTTCAAATGACCGTTTTGTTCCCGGTGGGCCATGTAATGACCCGAATTTTCAAACCCTTAATAAATAAATTAACAAAATAAATAACCTTAAATAATATTTTACATCGTATTTTTATCAAAATTACATTGCATCTCTAACTATAATTTAACTCCCGAAATATGTCTCCAAAAATAACAAATATTCTTCACAAGTTATAAGTAATCAAACCAATATTCTTTCACTACTGCACACGAACTCACTCCATTACATCCTGAAAAATAAAAGTAACTAGGAAGTATACAATACGACAAGAGTACAAAATTTTAATTCAGGATAATCCAAACAAAACTCAAAGATCAATCAAATCAACAAAATGATAAAATAGTTGAATAAAATTATGACCATCACGACGATTCACATTATGGAGCTATAAAAGATCATTTGTGGCCTATAGATGAGGCTCACACTAGCTTCACACCATGCTCGTAAGCTCACCTTATAACTCTAGTATACCACACACAAGCCTGACAGCAAGGCTTTTATATCCTCCATATGGCCAGGATACATGACAAAACAATATCTTATGTGTTCATATATCAATATGTTTCATAACTTCACACCACGCCTGAAAGTTCTTCCTCATACATTGGCATACCACATAGGCATGGTAGCAAAGCTCTTGCGTCCTCCACAAAATCAGGACATACGACGCACAATTTAATATTTTCATGAGATTTAAACATAGACATGATATTTGAGAATATATCAAATGGAATTCAACATATCTAAAATCATGTAGTTATGGAGTTTAAAAATGAGTACAAATGTTCAAAGGTCAATTTAGGATTGACAGAAATATTCTTTACGAAGAGGTTAAGAAATGAGCATATTGTATACAACTGGTTACCTTAAATGTATTCCACTTTTCTTGCAAAGAGCGCCACACAACTCGAGTTATTCTGTTAAATAGCACAATTAATATCAACGTCATAAAGTAGAACTATTCTTGAAAATACTCTTTAGTGCTACTCGGATCTAATTTTGAAATTATATTCGATAATGTTCGCTATGTCTAAATCTTATGAAATGCTCCAAAATCAAGATTTACTATGTTAAGAATATAGTCTTAAAATAGTTTCTTCAAACTCCAATAGCTTATGGGGTTTAACCCTAATAGCCACTAACTCCTTAAAACCACCAATTCTGACCCAAGCCTGATAAACTAGACCTAACTTTATGATCTTCCAACAATAAATCCCTAAACTTGTGGGATATAAAACTAGAAACTTTAGGGAGTATTCATACCAAATTTCATATCAAATGAGCTGATTTAACTATTTATTTTGTATTTTAAAAAAACAGGCCAGTGCTGCTGATATGATAATTCTGCAGCAGTTGGTTCAACTTTGAGAGATTCTTTACCTAAACAAATGATGCTCAATTGATCTTAAATTTGGTACACTTACTCATCGATATGCTACGGATTGAAAGATATTAATTTTCCAAGATGAATCATTTGAAACTGGCAGTTTACAATAGCATTGATATAATCTCTTATCACTTGAAATAGCATGCTTATTTAAATGAATTAAACCCATAAGTGTTCGTAAGAACATAACTAAACAAAGATAAGTTTCTCACCCTGTTTGATTTTGGTGTGACAATACTTCTTGAATTTTCTTTCACTAGATTTTCTCACTTTCTTTTCTTCTCCTTCACTCTCTCCTATGTTCTTTCTTTTTCTCACCTCCCAAACATTGCTTTCTTTCTTGATTTTTCGTTCTTCTTCTTCTTCTTCTTCTTCTTCTTCTTCTTCTTCTTCTTCTTCTTCTCATCGTTGCCAGAGACTCTTGGCTGCTATAGGTGGCAGCAACCCTCTTCTTCTTCACAGTTGTAACTACCAACTAAAACCCTTCTCACTGTTGAAGCCATTACCACATTGCAGCCTGTAAGCACCCCATATTTGCCCGCTCGGCAATCTCCGACCTGACCAAACTTCCTTTCAAAACTCCGTAAGCATATTCAAGCCCAAATCAATTTTCGAACCCCTATCCAATCAGTCAATTACTTCTCGAGCCCGCTGGGCCCAATAGAGGCCTAATAACCAAACCTGCCCCTTGGGCCTCCAGGCACGTTTTGAGAAAGTTCGAAATCCCTCAAAATGGTAAGTCCACCCGTCCAAAGTGCCATTAAACCTTTAGGCATAGTCTGCACGCTATTTGGTCCAATTCCGGTCTCATTCCCGCCAACTCCAGTCAAAATGATTGTTTTGCCCCTAAACGCCCCAACACCGCACAAATCCCTCCAAACAGTGAATGACTCTCCCGGCATTATCCCTGAATGACCTGACACACTTAACAAAACACTCCAATCCATTCCTGGCCTTTTCCAACCAAATCCAGCCAAAATGACTATTTTGCACCTGGCAACCCAAACGTGCCCCGAAACAACACCGATCCTAGAATATTGAACGACGGGGTCTTGTCATACACCCATGTTTAACCTAAGAAAGACATTATGACACTAAACACCCCCGACTCGATAAAAGTTCCTTGGAGCGTCTCGTAGACACTCTGCTAAAATTGCCTTTCCTCCCGATTCCCTAGTTATAACGCACGGTCAAATCACTTGAGAAATGCGTAAACTAGGGAATTCCTGAAACCTCATCCACAAATCTTTCCATCGATACAGCTCGATCGGATAGATCACTACTTGAAGCCCTTCATCGTATGGTGCCAATACTACAACTTCCAGTAAACCCTGAAGCGTCTTGTAGATGCTCCGCCCAAGTTAACTTTTCCACCGATTCCCTAATTGCAACACACCGTCAAACGACTTGAGAAATGCGTGAATTAGGGAGTTCCCGAACGTACTTCTAGAATCCTTTCCATCTGTATGGTCTGATTGAAGAGATCACTTCTCGAAGACCTTGATTATGCGACACGAAAACAGCTACTTTTGAACACCCACGGCGCGTATCACAGACGCTCCGCAAAGATGCCATTTTAAACACATTTCCCGAGACAATATCTCACACTTTCGAGCACCATTCGAACTTCTCAAAAACACAAAAGTTCACCAAAAGCCCCAGGAGAACATCCCGGGTGCAGCCGATTCACCCGAAACCTTCCCGGTTGGCTCAATTATTGGGGAAAAGTTTAAACAAACCTTCTCAATGGCGGAGCGTATGCTACGTGTGCCCAAATTTTGATCAAATTGACCAAATTTTGATCAACCATCAAGATTTAACCAGTATAATAAGTGCCACGTGTCATTCTGGCAATAGAATAGTACTGGTGCATTACGACATGCACCAGTCCAAAATTTGGCCAGGCGCATGTAGCACATGCGCCAGGCCTGTTCCATTTTGCTTATAAATACCAGCATCCCCCTTTGCATATTCCAACTCCGAAATTGATGCGAAGCTTTGCTGAAACTGTTCCAGAACCTTGAATCTCTACATATATTCCGCTCCTCCAACACTTAGGCTAGATTCCACCGCCCTTTAGCCCATACACTTCATCTACATAGCCTTATACACCATTCAACACTCCCTTCCAACCCTTCAAGCCTTCTTCAAGTCATTCAACCTCCAATCAAGATATCCATTGAAGACTACAAATGTGTTAAAGGCAAAAGGTGGTATCCCTTTTAAATTTTTATCTTCCCCCACTCTTCTCTTCTCCTCTCCCTCCTAGCCTACTTAAGCTATTCTCTATTTTAATCCCCATCTTCAACACCCCCCCCCCCCCCCCCCCCCCCCCCCCCCTTTTCTTGCATGCTTGAGCCAAGAGGGCTCTTAGTCCATGCCTAGAGGAAAGCAAGTGAGAGCCACCGTGTAGGGGTATCTCTCACTAGCCTACTTTAATATGGTATGGCCTAGGAGCCCCTTATTTATGTGGTGTAGCCTAAAAACCTTGTATGTGTTCATGACCCCTTACATTTCGCTATTTTGGATAATGTTTTGTGTGCTTGGCTTCATTCTTGTGTTTATGATCATGTTCAACAAAGTTTGCATTATTCTTATTTCCATGTCAATTTCAAGTTCAATGCCCCTCTCAAAATAGTTACAAGAGTTGGCTCCTTGAAGCTTAGGATGAGACCTTAGAAGCCATGACTTAGAAAATTCCCTACTAACCCCCTAACCCTCATTTTGGCTTTATTGCATTTTAAATTGCATAAGGATTGTTTCCTAGCTCTCTAATTTTTAAGGTTTTCATTCTTTTAAGTTTAGTGGTTGGAATGGCCCCATGGAACCCCCTCTTGAGTGGTCTCCCTTTTATTTGGCCATAGGAACCCTCTCTTGATGGAATGGTCTCCTTCAAAAATGGTTTTCAAAATCCTTTTGCTAAAATGGTTTTCCAAAAATTCATTCTCTCCATCTTTGCATTAAAAATGGTGCGTCAAAAAGTTGTCATCATCATGTTGATTTTTAGACCTCTTATACTCTTGTCAAGATAACGGTTATAATGGACATCAGGAAACCTTCTTTGGAATAGTTTCCAAGCACCACCCATACAATCCATACTCTTGGCTAGAGTCAAAATTTTCATGGAAATGATCTTCACAAAGGTAGCCTATCAAAGTCCATTGCATAACATGTTTTGTTTTTCAAAAGTCTTTCCAAAAGGGCATCAAACAACCTTTCAAAATCATCTTTCAATTCACCCCTGGATTAACTTGACCTAAGTTGACCAACCCTAGGTTAACTTGACCTTAGATGACCAACCCTAGTTTAACTTGACCTTAGTTGACCAACCCTAGGTTACCTTGACCCTAGTTGTCCAAGCCTAGGTTAACTTCATCTAGTTGACCAACCCTAGGTTAACTTGACCCTAGTTATCCAACCCTAGTTTACTCACCTTAGGTTAACCCTATTCTAGTTAGTTAACCCTAAGTTATCTTAATTTTAGGTTAACCCTACTCTAGTTAGTTAACCTTAGGTCTTCCCCTACCCTTAGGCCAACTCAATCTAGGTTAGTATGCTTCAAGGTTCCAACTCATGAACCCCTTTTTAAATCATCTTTCTATTTAAAATTATTCCCATAATCCATTTTTTCAAAGTCTCTAACTCTCTTGAGATATCAAAAACCAATTCCATAACCCTTTTTAAGTACTCCAACACTTTGAATTTAGCAATTTCTAAAAATGTTTTAAAAAACTCACAAGCCTAAGGTGTCTTTACCCCTTTTATGGTTAGGGATTCTGAAGGAACGTGATACATCAAGAACAACCTCCAAGGTTGTCCATATTAGAGTTCCAAAGCCTTAGGCATTTTCAAAAACCATTTTCAAAAACTTTTTTAACACTCCAAAATCATACTTCCAAAGTTTTCAAAACATGACTACAAAACATTTTCAAAGCCCTCATGAGTTATTTCAAAGCATTTCCAAAACTCCCTTGAGTTGTCCTAAAAAAATTTCAAAACACTTCAAAATCCCCTTTCAAGAATTTCAAAGTTCTATTTCAAAATGCTCCAATATTCGATTCCCAATCAAAACTCTCAAGTTCTCTTTTTCTAAAAGACCACAAAGTATCTTTAACCATTCCAAGGACCTCAAAGTGTCTTCAAAACTTTCCAAAGGCCCTAATGTGCCTATTTTCCATCGGGCTCTTGCCCAAACTATGAATGACCTGATTCTCACCAAATGAGATACGTGGGCAACCTAAAATGGTACGGTCATAACTTCTATTTCGACTCCAATCCCCTTTTCAAAAACTTCATTCAATTCAAAGTTTTCATTTCAAACTCCTTCAAAACTCCCATGTTTTCCTAACTTCTTCTGAATCTTGCATCATGCATCATTTATCCAAAAAGTGATGAACTATATCCCGTTTTCAAAAATTCTAAAGTGGATAGTAAGTGGATAATGGTAACTAGTTATTCTAGTGGGTGAACAAAGGGTGATTAAACATGTGGGTACCAAAAGGGCGGGGTAGGGTGCTGATCTTAGAATATCTTCCTTACACGTAACCAACCCCCGGACCATAGATTTTTGTTTTCAATACACCAAAATGGAGTTATTTTCCAAAAGAGCTTAAATCTTTCCAAAGGTTGCCAAACAACCTATTTTCTTAAAAACCCTCTCTTGAGGGAGTTTTCAAAATCTTTTTCAAAAAACCTAAGTTTAATCTTCGAATTAATACTTAGTTTTTGGTGACCTAACTCACCCTAATCTAGTTTGGTGGCAACTCCGGTTTTTCTAAAAAGCCCTTACTCAAGCTTATTTTAAGTTCAAACCTAGTTGCACTTATCCTTCTAGAAGGATGAGTTCTAGTGACAGAGTTCCACGCTTTGGTCTCCGGGCTGAAAGGACCTTGGACACTCAAAAATCGGGGTGCGACAGCTGGCGACTCCACTGGGGATACTTAGAGGGTTAGGCCATTAACATGTCCCTTCACCCTTCACTCACCCAGAATCTCCGGTTACTTTGTCCAGTTTTATCCACTTTTCAAATTTTTTCAAGTTTCCAAAGCAAATCTTATTTTTCAAAACGACTTCCAAAAAAGTGTCATCATTTGCATTCATTGCTTGCATTCATGCTCTTGCCTTAACCATCCATTTTACCTTGCATTGAATTTTTTAAAAAGTTACTAACTCTTTACATTTTTCTTTTGTAGGTGGACCTTTTGTTCACATTTTATTTCATATTTTATTTATTGTCATATATATGATGAATGGACAGGATGTGATGTGTGTTGTTGGATCATTTCCTCCATTTTTGAAAATTCCACACACTTGGTGCGCTCACTTGCATTTGCATATTGCATATATTGCCTGGTTACTACCCTTCTAGATAGAAAGGGGAGTACTATATTAACTGTGGGCGGATGCTGTGTCAGTTTCTTAGCCTACGGTCTCTTGATAGTTCCCCAGCTCGAACCACTAACCAAATATGGGGTTCACTCTTTCGGGGGTAGACGCCGGAGGTTTGAAGGTTCGGGAATCGAGCTTTTTAGGAAATATTAGTAAACCCCTAACCTCATGCTCATGTAGCACCTCATGCATAGCCGAACCTCTGCCAGATTTAACATGCGCGTCAATTTCAAAATCAAGGAGGAAAGGGCGACCGCTTTGCTTTCCTTTATTTTCTGTTCAATTTATGCTGTTGTGCTTGTTATATTATATATACATCTCTTCGCATCATAACTGCTCATGCATCGAAATTCATTTCAAGACAAGAGTTCCTAAAGTAACTCAAGTCATTGCAACTCCATACATTTGATTAATCCCCAGAGAAAGGTCCAAAGGCCTTCTCACTCAAATCAAGCCAACCAAAACTCCAAAGGGTACCAAGAGACCCTAAGGATTCATGGCATGCATCGAAATCATCTCATAAAGGGGGGCCCTAATCCCTCTTCGCTTACGAAGATACGGCTGCCAAGAAGACAAGGGACAATCCGGAATCAAGGTCTCTCACTGACCTCCATCGAACAAGGTGAATCCAAAGACTCAAGAGTAGTTTAGGATTTCAAATGTAAAAATAGAATAGGCGAAAGTCCCAAGGAAAATGTTCCCCTTCCCCTTCAAATGTACTTTCAATTCCATGTACAAAGAAAGAAAAAGAATCAAATGCAATAAAACTGTCCTTCCTACTTTTATCGAAGGAGTGCATGAATGTACGAATAAATGAATGAACAGGTTCATACAGGTACAGTATTGCATACAAGGGCTATCCCCTATCTCCAAAAGTGAGCTAACATATCATGCTTAGTCTCCCTCTCAAAGTAGCGGCAACCCTAGGGCATGCATTGCATAACAATTTTCAAATCCAAGGGCACTAACTTCTCCTTTTTGTTTTTCTTTTTACATTCTCATTGTCTTCTCCCTAGCCCATTAAGGCCAAGAGAGCTAGAGGATGAAGCAAGAACGAAAAGGGGGTCTTCTAAGCTGCCTATTCGTTGCCATTATGCTGCCCATGTATTTACTATTAGGCTCATGCATTAATATCCACCTCAGGACAAGAGTTCCAAGAAACTCAAGTTATTGCATTCTCATGCATTTAATCAACCGTAGAGAGAAAGGGATGATCCAATCTTATGTTAATCAAACCTACCTAAACCCCTAAGGGTTTCTCCAACCCTAAGGATTCATGGCATGCCTAGGACCATATCTTAAGAAAGACCCAAATCTCACTTAGTCCATGGATTCCCTAAACAAAAAAGTATCAACCGGCCCACGCCGAAGAGGTATTGTATTGCACAAAAGGGCAAAATCCCACCTCCAAAGCAGACTCAACATCATGCCTAGATTCGCTCAAAGAAGAGACCTCCATAGGACATGCATTGCATAAAACCTTCAACTCCACATGCTAACGGTATTTTGTTTTTCTTTTTTTTAGGTCCAAGAGCATAGTTAAACCAACAGAATCCCTCTAGCATCCCGCCTAATTTATAATTCAAGCAAAGCCATGACCTCGACACCATGTTGACACTCCACAAGACGTTAGTCATCTATGTGTAATCAGATGACACACACGGCAAATGGAGTGTAAAGGATGCTAGCGTGATTCCAAAACCAGTTTGAGGGGTTTCCGGAGAAGGGGGATTTCTTTCAAACTCGTCTTTCAATTTTCAATTCCAATTTGAGCATGCAAATAACATTATCTAAATGAAAAGGATTCAAAGTTTTCATATTTGGATCATTGCCTTATGCCACTTCATGAATGATGTCTTCTTCTTAGGAATTTTCCCTTCGAAATGTTTTACCCTAACTTGGAGGATGGGATAGCGCAAACACCATTTTCAGCTGAAACAATCTTTGACTCCAAAAAGAGGGGAGAGAGAAATAGAAAGTACAGAGAGCAGAAAAATATAGAGGGGTGAGAGGTTACGCTTAGCTATATAGCTCATTAAAATCCGAGTGACCCCCGAAGGATGTCCTAGCAAAGCAGCGAGTAGCTAGACCCTCAAAAGGAAGAGAAGCCATCATTTCATCATCCTAAAATAGAATGGAGTCCTTTGGTTAGCCCACT
This sequence comes from Euryodendron excelsum, assembly GCA_033060915.1. Classification (NCBI taxonomy): domain Eukaryota; kingdom Viridiplantae; phylum Streptophyta; class Magnoliopsida; order Ericales; family Pentaphylacaceae; genus Euryodendron; species Euryodendron excelsum. The sequence continues at coordinate 24,025,921 of CM065384.1, read as the reverse complement.
AGAGCTGCAGGTGATTTCCATTCAGAAGCCTAAACCAAGAGCCACCCCTCACACTGGGGTAAGCACTTGCAAGAAGTGAACTCACAAACTAACATCTACCGTCTTTTTAAGTGTTGTAAAATTTTTGAAAAAAAAAAGAGCTTTATAGACTAAGCAATTTTACTTGAAATGATGAGAGGCCCTCAATTCCTCTACCATACAATTAAAAATATAACCCTTGCAAAGCCCACTTAAGCCGGTTGCATTCCTATCATTTAGCCGACCTAATAATCACCGCCCACACTGGGTCAAGGCAAAACCATTAATGCGTGATGATTTCCAAGAACGCATGCAGTGAACAATAATTTCCAAGAGAACAAGCAGTGAAGGAATGGTGATCTCCAAGAAGCGTGCAATGAATAAATAGTGATGTCCAAGAGAGCACATGATAAATGAATGATGATCTCCAAAAAAAAAAAAGGAAAATGCAGTGTAAGCAAAACATCTCCAGGAGTAAGCATAAGAGCAAGTTTTTCAATATAGAGAAGAGTCTTTAAAAAAAAATGGAGAAAGCCATCAAGAGAAGATACAAGCAAAATTTTCAAACGCAATTAATGAATGATGATTTTCAAGAGAAGATAGAGTCATCCAAGACGACAACAGAAGGACAAAATAGAAGCGAGCCTCCTGACAAAGAGAAAAGTCCAGAAGAATGACAATAGTAAGAGCCACTTGCCAAAGGTGATCATGGGTCTTCAGGAGCCTAGCAAAGATAATAGGTTTTGAGCCTTTATCCTTCCTTTCAAATACCCCATCACCTGGCCCACATTATGGTCCAAATTAAAGTCCTCTCAGATTAAGAAAAATTGCTTAGTCTAAATAAGCTTGAACAAAGAAACAACAATATCTAAAAAGAATGGTACATACAGGGGTAAAATTCATTTCTTGCAAGAGGTGGTTTTGGTTCATACAACCTCCGCTGAATTTAAAGATTTGAGCCTATGTATCCCTTCATTTCTTACAACCTTTAAACCTGGTCTACATTACGGTCCCAAGTAAAGTCTCTCTGATTGAGGAAGGAAGCTACATGTTACTTTGCCAAAGGGCGGTATCGGCTGTCACTCGAGGGGTCCAGTTAGAGAAGTTTTCCTTTTCAATAAAAGAGAGAGGGGGAAAAATGAGTCAATGGATCGAATCTTTGAAAGTGATGCGAATGCTATCACATCCTGGCAAGAAAAGGGTAGAACTTGAAAGAAAAATCCCAAAAGAAGAATAGAAGCTCAAAAGGCTGCTTGATCTTAAGATATAATGCACATAACTAAACATGAACCCTGGGGCAACCCCCAAGACATATGTCCATTTCTATCTATATATGCGTTCATTAAAAAGCATGAAAGGCATTCAGTTTCACTCCTAGATAAATTTGTGTGTTCATAAAAAAATATGACATGCATTCAATTGCATTCATCAAAAAGTATGACATGCGTCTAATTCCATTCCTATATGTGCACTCAATTAAAAAGTATGACGTACATTCAATTCCATTCTTGTGTATGCATTCTTCAAAAAGTATGACATGCATCCAATTCCATTTCTGTATGTGCATTCATAAAAAAGTATGACATGCTTCTGATTCCATTCATGAATGTGCATTCATCAAAAAGTATGACATGCTTCCAATCCCATTTATGAATGTGCATTCATCAAAAAGTATGAGATGCGTTTAAAATCCATTTCTATGCATTCATCAAAAAATATGATATACATTCATATATGTGCATTCATCAAAAAGTACGACATGCGTTCAAAACTCATCTCTATGCGTTCATCAAGAAGCATTACATGCGTTCAATTCCATCCCTGCATAAGCATCCATAAAAAAAATGACGTACGTTTAATTCTATCCTTATGCATTCATCAAAAAGTATGACATGCACTCATTTTTTCATGCATCAACCTGTGCATTTATCCAAAAGTATGATGTGCATTCATTTTAACCTGTGGTGGACTTATACAATATATACCGAACGACATGTCTAACAAAATACACTGATAAGTGTTCAGGTGATTACAAAAAAAAGATGTCCCGAAGGAGAAGCACAACATCCCGCAAGGTTTGTCGGCCATAATCCAAGCGCTCTGTAAAAGAAATGAACCCCAAAAAATTCAAATTGTCATCCATAGATAACAAGAAACAGAGAATGGGGCACTGAATCACCCTCGACCTCCCCAATCAACCATGAACAACCCAATCCAACCTTTTTAAAAACCACAGAGAATAGGGCAATGAACCACCCTCGGCCAACCTAATTAATGTTAGCTTGACTCGAACTTTTCAAATCGTAAAAATTGGGGCAACGACCTACCCTACACCTCCCATTCAACTGCAAACCAGTTGATACACTCAAGGAAAACTGACCTATAGATGTTTGACCTGTTGGCCCAAGAAGGCAACCCAAAAGGGGGGGTGAATTGGGTTTTATAGAATTCATATCAAGAATTGCAACTAAAAACAGTTTATGCATTTCCACAACAATTAATCAAAGTATATATATCAAGCAGGTGAAGTATATATCAATGTATATATTTATGCAAGTATGTATAGTGAGCAAATAAGTAAAACAAAGGCAGAAGAGAAGAGCACCGGATTTATAAAGGTTCGGCCAACCTTGCTTATGTCCTCTTTTCTTCGATCCTTTTGAAGGAATTCCACTATGTAACACTCTTTACACAGCTGCTGGTTTTGCCACAAGTGCCCAGCTCACTCTTACAAAAGCTTCTTCCTAAGCTCTTAATACCCAAGAAATTTTGTCCAAGCTTCTCTCAAACTTACAAGTGATTTTGTCTAAGCTTCACTCAAACTTACAAGTCTTTTTACCTAAGAACACTCAAAATTACAAGTTTACAAACCCACCCAAGTGAAATGAATAAAGGTTATACAATGGGTAACTCTTCTAATGAGTATATGAACAAATACAACTCAATGAATAACTTTAAACACTCAGCAAAAATATGTGGCAGTTAAGGCACATAAGATTTTCAACTTCAAGCTCTTTATACAAATGATATAATTGCTCTAATCATTATTGTAGAAGCTGTAAGTATCTTGTATTTAAAGCTATAGATCGATTCTAGCCGTTGGAGAAATATGAGAGTAGTTTTGGTAGTAGATTGCCCCATACTGTCTGTTAGAAATATAGCTGTCACTGTCGGGGGTCGACTCTTTTTACAATGAGTCGACTCTTTTTACAGTCTGCTTTAGGATTTTGGCTTCAGGAGTCGACTCATGACTTAAAAGAGTCGACTCTTTTGGTCAGAATCTGCAGACTCAACTCTCTGTTCCAATGAGTCGACTCTTTTTGCAGTAGGAGTCAACTCTTTTAAGCAGTCTTCAGAATTTTTTGTTTTCTGTTGAAATGAGTCGACTCTTTTTACAGCAGGAGTCGACTTTTGTGAGTCTCTAGCATATTTCCAAGGCTCTATTCGAAAGAGTTGACTCATGAAACTTGTGGAGTCGACTCTTTTTACCAGAATACATGTTTTTGCAGTTTTTCTTCATTCTTCTCCAAAGTCTCCAATCTTTTCAAAGATCATTTGAATAAGCTTTCTAAGGCTTACAAATACTTCTTCAAGGTTATATGACTCCAAGAACATCTTTGATTCTTTCTAGATGAATTTTCTCCATTTTCATTACTTGTAGAGCTCTTCAATCACCATTACTTTATCCATTGATCCAAGTCTTCTTTAATATCTTCAAGAGAGCTTTCAAGACTTAAAATATTCATTTCTTCAACTGATTTTCTATCCTTCTTTGAACATCTTCATTTCTAGATTTCTTCTAGGATTCTTCAATCAATATAACTTCTCCATGGACTTTAACAACTCTTCCAAGAAAGCTTTTCTAGTCATGTGATTTCTTCCATGTCTTTAAGACATCTTCAAATCTTCTAAGAAAGCTTCCATGTCTTTGAGTTGGACTCTTCTTCTTTGTCATCCATTATATTTGAAATTTCTTCATTCTCTATAAGATCACCACTTGTTGGATATGCCATTCCTTCATGATTATATCATCTCATCATGCTTTTCATTTTTTATTCTTATCTTTGCATCACACATCCTCCATTGTGATAAACTTCAAGTCAAGATCTAATTAATAATTAATCTGCACACTAAGTAGAATTATTAAATTATTAAACCATGTTTTGTTATCATCAAAATCAAGGCATTGACTCAACAATCTCCCCCTTTTTGATGATGACAAAACCTTAAAAATATATGCAATTAAGCTCAATATAAAGCATAAGGATTAATATGATACATTTTTCATATAAAGTATTTCTCCCCCTTTTTGTTAATCAATCAAAAAGGAACAAAAAAATGGAATGCAAATATAGAATGGAAAAGGTGGATTCATAGTCCAGATGAAAAAAATATCTCTTCCCCTTAATGAAGGAGTTCTCTTTGATATGGCATACAAAGAAACCTTTATGAGTATAGAAAAAATGTTCAAAATTCTAAGAAGATCAATAATTTGCAATATCAGAGAAATGTAGAGAAAGTGAGATTTTCATACCAAGCAATTGCTCCCCCTTGCTTTTGTACTTTGTGCCTTCGAGTAGTTTCAGATTTAATCAAAGCAATCAACAAACATATCAAGGTATGTATGCACTTGGAAGTTAAGAATATGTATGCTTCATTCATGTCTTTGGATGCTTCATTGCTTATGCTCCACTGCATCAGGTTCATGCTCCCCTTTCATATCAAACAAAGGCTCCCCCTTTCTTTTGCAGTTGATGGTCCATTGCATTATAACTCCTTTGCACTCATTTAATACTAGATAATGAAAACTAACATAGGAACATATATGGTATGTCAATGATGCTTAGTAAGTCATTGAGGAGTGAGTGTTGAGGAGTGTTCTTTCATTCTTTTGGATCTTTTTGAGAAAAATTTCTCCTTCTTTTTGTTGTCTAACCATAAAAAGGAGTAATAGTTGGAGAAAATGGACAGGTACAATAGCAAAAAAAAAAAATGTATATAATAAAATGATGTTTATGAGAAGAACATTGATTAAGGCAGTTAAAGCAATCACTCTTTTAACATTCACACGTAGCAATATTAAGACAAGGAGATCCAAAACACATCATTCATACATGAAGAAATGTAGAAAGAGTTTAACAAAGAGAACCATCCACAACATATTACATATTGCTTAGAAAATGACTTGTTCAATAATAGAAAATAGAAAGAGCAGAGGCAGAGGTCTTTATTTTCTTTTGGGAGAAGGGGTTTGAGAAAGATCAACAGGATCATCAGCTGTGTTTGAAAATTTGCTGCTTTGAAGGTCTTTGTCTTAGGCCATATTTTTGAGATGCAACAAAAGGCTTTAAAGGAATTTGGTCATAGGGATCAAAGGGGTCTGCAGGTGATGGCTGAGAAGAGGTATGCTCCCTTCCACTAGATCCTTTCAACTCATCTGTGCTAGAATTCTCTTCTGCAAATTCTGCTGCTGAAGGGAAGAGAGGCTGGTATTGGTCTCCAACCAGCTTCTTCATATATTTACTAATATGCTCGGTGGAAAGAGCAATGTCACTGGCAACTTTCTCCCTTATTTTGTTTTCTTCAAACACAAAGGCCTTGCTTAATTCCCTCACCTTCTTCTCAACAAAGAATAACCTGGAAGCCCCATTATTAATTTTCTTGTCTAGGTGAGCATTTCTTCTTGATGCCTCTTCAAATCTCTTACCATGCTCATCAAAATAGACATATCCACAGATTAACCACTTGGAATAATGCTCATGGGGAAGAGTTCCCTTGGAGCACTAGAAGTGGCAAGTCTAGAGGGTTCACCACTCTCTGGTATAGCATTGGAAGGTTCACCTCTTTCAGTAGATTCAATTCTAGGAGTCCCCCTGTCAATGTGTTTCTCCTTTCTAGGGGTCCAGGACTTGCTATGAGGGTTGAAGTGATAGCCCATTTTGGACAAAGTTTTTTGATTATACTCATCAAAATTTGGATCAGGGGTTCTCTGTTTCTCACCCCTTAAGTCTATGTTGAAGTGCTTGAAAACTTTGGTCAAGAGAATCCCATAGGGTAGGCTAACTTTGGTTATTGAAGCCTTGACAATGTGCTCTAGGATGAATTCAGGCAAATCAATTTTGGTGTCTGTCAAATAAGCCCAAAGGAAAAACAATTCCCTTTCAGTGATGTAGTAAAACTTGCCACCTTTAGGAATGAGAATGTGACAGATAAAATGATGCACCAATCTCAGTTCCAAAGGCAACTCATTGGCCATGGGTTGGAATGAATCATCAGTAATCTCCCTTCCTAATAAGGCAAACAATGCAGTTTTTCTACTAACATCTTTCTTGTCCATTTATCCACCACTACCAATTCTCAAAATTTGACAAATCACTCTTTAGTGGGTGTAATGGTTTCACCCTTCACACAACTAACCACATTGACATCCCTAGCTACCTTTTCCACATGGGCAAAGAATTGTCCCACAATTTTAGGGTGTACATCATCCTTTAACAGGGCGATGGATTTCCAACCAAGGGCTTCAAATTTAGGTTCAAATGCAAACTTTTCTTTGGCAAAGAATGCATAATCTATCCATCTTCCATTTAAAATAGCTCTAGAAGAGAAGATTTTCTCATACTTATCTCGGTTGGATTTCTTCTCAAAGTAGATGGTGTTGTCAAGAAATTCATCTTCCTTCTCCTCAATTTGCCTCCCTTTTCTCCTTTTTGAAACCCTGGAAGACTCCCCTTTTGTCATTCTCTTCGTTCCTCTTTTGGATTTGGGAGTTGGCTCTTTTAGGGTTTTCTTACCTTTCTTCGATGGAGCAGATTTTGGAGCCATGGAAGGTTGAAAATGGCGGTTGAAGGAAGTTAGGAAATCTCTAGGATGATCAAATATAGGTTAGGTAGGGATTGAGAGAGAGTTTTTCGGTGGTTGGAAGTGGGGGTGACGGTTGATCATGAGAGAGAAGAAAGAAAACAAAAGTTTTGAAATTATTCGAATAAAACAGGGGTTTTACGGTTTTAAAGCAATTTTGGCTTAAATGATTTGACTCATGGCTTAAAAAAGGTCGACTCTTTTGAGTGAAGAAAGCTTTTTGAGCTCTCTGTTCAAATGAGTCGACTCTTTTGGTAAGAGGGGTCGACTCTTTTCAACAGAAGACTTCTGGGACTGATTCCAGAGTCCAAGGGTCGACTCTTTTAGGGCATGAGTCAACTGTTTTCCTCCAGAAATGCAAAGATGTGATTTTAAAAGCCATGAAATGCATCAAACAAGTTTGTAATTAATTTCAAAGGTACATATGCATTCATCAAACATATATAGACATCCAAGCATTCAAGATAAAGGATTGCTCACTCCAAATTCTCTCCTAATCATACAAAATCTATCTTTATTTAAAGGTTTTGTGAAGATATCAGCAAGTTGATGTTCATTACACACAAAATCAAGCAAGATATCACCTTTTTGCACATGATCATGTATAAAATGATGTCTAATCTCAATGTTCTTTGTGCGAGAGTGTTGGATAGGATTTTTAGTTAGATTGATGGCACTTATGTTATCACATCTAATTGGAATATGTTCAAATGTTAAACCAAAATTCTCTAGTTGATGTTTTATCCAAAGCACTTGTGCACAACAACTTTCGGCTGCAATATACTCAACCTCAGCTGTAAAAAGGGCAATTGAGTTTTGTTTCTTACTAAACCATGAAACAAGCATATTTCTAAGAAATTGATAAGAGCCACTAGTGCTCTTTCTATTAACCTTACTATCGGCATAATCAGCATCTGAATAACCAATTAAGTTCAAAGATGTGTCTCTAGGATACCACAATTCAAGATTAGGTGTGTGCTTTAGATATCTAAATATTTGTTTAACAGCAACAATGTGTGATTCCTTAGGATTAGATTGAAAACGAGCACACAAGCATATACTAAACATAATATCAGGCCTGCTAGTAGTCAAGTAAAGCAATGAGCCTATCACACTTCTATATAGCTTAGTATCTACCGAAATACCTTTCTTGTTACTGTCAAGCTTTGTTGAAGTATTCATAGGGGTGCTTAATGGTTTTGCATCTTCCAGTCCAAACTTCTTAAGTAGATCTTTGATGTATTTAGCTTGGTTAATGAAAATTTCTTCCCATGATTGTTTGATTTGAAGTCCAAGGAAGTAATTGAGCTCACCCATCATGCTCATCTCAAACTCACCCTGCATACACTTAGCAAATTCTTTGCAAAGCTTTACATTAGTAGAGCCAAATATAATGTCATCAACATAAATTTGCACTAGTAATATTTCATGATTTTTAACCTTTATAAAGAGAGTTGTATCAACTTTTCCTCTCGTAAAATTATTTTCAGTCAAAAATTTGCTTAGCCTTTCATATTAGGCCCTTGGGGCTTGCTTTAAACCATATAAGGCTTTAGTAAGTTTGAAAACATGATTTGGAAATAAAAGATTTTCGAAACCAGGAGGTTGTTCAACATACACCTCTTCAGATATAAAACCATTAAAAAATGCACTTTTCACATCCATTTGATAAAGTTTGAAATTTTTTAAACATAAAAATGCAAGTAACATTCTAATAGCTTCTAATCTAGCTACAGGTGCATAGGTTTCATCAAAATCAATTCCTTCTTCTTGACTATAGCCTTGAGCTACAAGTCTTGCCTTGTTTCTAACAACAGTTCCAGATTCATCCATCTTATTTCTGAACACCCATTTGGTTCCAATTACAAAAAGATCTTTAGGTCTAGGAACAAGATTCCAAATCTCATTTCTTTCAAATTGGTTTAACTCTTCTTGCATGGCCATAATCCATGACTCATTATTTTCAGCATCTTGAAAACATTTTTGTTCTATTTGTGAAAGAAAAGCAAGATGATTACATACATTTCTAAGAGACGATCTTGTTCTTATCCCTTGTGATGGATCACCTAGTATTTGCTCTATTGGATGGTTGTGGACAAATTTCCATTCCTTTGGCAATCCTTCATTCTCATCTTGTTGGCTTGAAGAGTCATCTTGGTTTTCATTTTCATGTGGTGGAGCTTCACTTTGAGTTGGGTTGACATTCAATGTATATAAGTTCTTCTCCACATCATCTACATTATCATTCACAGCCTTTCTAGACAAAGAGTTTAGTTCATCGAAGGTAACATGAATTGATTCTTCAACAACTAAAGTTTTCTTATTGTAAACTCTATAGACCTTGCTATGTGAGGAATATCCTAGAAGGACAGCTTCATCAGATTTTGCATTGAATTTACCAAGGTTGTCCTTATTGTTATTCAACACAAAACATTTGCATCCAAAAGCTCTAAAATATAAAACATTTGGTTTCTTGTTTTTCCAAAGCTCATATGGGGTTTTATTTAAAAATTTTCTCACCAAAACTCTATTTAACACATAGCAAGCTGTGTTAACAGCTTCACCCCAAAAATATTTTGGCAAATTGTTTTCACAAAGCATTATTCTTCCTATTTCTTCTAAAGTTCTATTTTTTCTCTCAATAACTCCATTTTGTTGAGGAGTTCTAGGTGCTGAAAAATTATGTTCAAAACCATTTTCATCACAATATGTTTCAAAAGGTTTGCAATCAAACTCACCACCATGGTCAGTTCTAATTGCTGTGATTGTAAATCCTTTTTCGTTTTGAACCTTTTTACAAAACTTGATGAAGAAAGCAATTGTTTCATCCTTGTGAGCTAGAAAGAATGTCCATGTAAATCTTGAGTAATCATCAACAATGATAAGAGCATATTGTTTACCAGCTAATCTTAGAGTTCTAGTTGGTCCAAACAAATCCATATGCAATAGTTGAAGTGGTCTAGAAGTAGAGAACATGTTTGTAGATTTAAAAGAAACTCTGGTTTGCTTTCCCATTTGACATGCATCACAAGTTTTGTTTTTTTCAAAATTGAGTTTGGGAAGACCATTTACTAACTCATTTTTTGAAATTTTTGAAAGAATGCTTATACTAATCTGACCAAGCCTTCTATGCCACAACCAACTATTCTCTTTGTTCACAGCAGCAAGGCATTTGATTTTACAAGAAGATAATTCATTTAAGTTGAAAGTGTAAATATTGCCTTGTCTATGACCAGTCAATATGATCTTGTTATCATTTATGTTTACTACATTACATTTAGATGATTCAAACACTACTTTGCAACCTTTGTCACACAATTGGCTAATGCTCAACAGGTTGTGCTTAAGACCTTTAACAAGTAAGACATTCTCAATAGAGGTTGAAAATTTTTTACCAATACTACCTATACCGATGATTTTTCCTTTGCTATTATCTCCAAAAGTAACCAATCCTCCATCCTTTGGTGTGAGAGAAGTGAATTAAGTTTTATCTCCAATCATATATCTCGAACAGCCACTATCCAAGTATCATTGATCCTTTTTGGAGTTAGCTTGAAGACATACCTACAAAACAAGCAACTAAACCTTTGACCTTTGGTACCCAAATCATCTTGGGTCCAGTGGGGTTAGTCTTCAATGTTCCTTTTAGAACCCAAGCTTTCTTGACAGCATGAGATTTTTGTATAAGGAAGCATTGATTTGCAAAGTGACATCTCTTATGAAAATAAAAGCATGTGATTGTAGCTTTTGAAAACTTTTTATGTTTAAAAACATTGTAACCTATTCCAGCCTTGTCAACAGAGCAATTTCGTTTTTCAAGCATAGCATCAAATTTATCTCTTCCATTGACACATTTAGAGATATATTTTTCTAAATCAATGACTTTTTCTTTCAAAACAGTTTTCCTTTTTCAAAATATCATTTTCATTTTGTAACTCTTCACTTTCTTCTGTGAGAGTGGATACCATATTTTTGAGAAGATTATTTTTGATGCCTAACTTTTTAAATTCAACAATCAAATCATCGAAAACATTTTGTAATTCATTAAATGAAAAATCAGGATTAGTTACCTCTGTTTCTTCTTCATGTGCCGTAAAACATAAGTTGGCTATTTCATGAGTTTCAGATTCATCTGAGCTTGAATCTTCACTACCACTCCATGTTGCAGCTAGAGCCTTCTTCACTCTTTCTTTCTTTCCTTTCTTTTTCAGCTGAAGACACTCATTTCTCATGTGTCCTGGCTTTTTGTATTCGTAGCATATAATGGTAGAATCCTTGTTGTTGGATTCACCCTTTGCTTCAATCTTCTTTCCTCCTTTCCACCTTCTTTTCATGAATCTCTTGAATTTTCTTGTAATGAGAGCAAGATCTTCCTCATCTTCTTCTTCACTTCTAGATTCATTTTCTAATGTGGTGGACTTGAATGCAACAGACTCCTTCTTCTTGTCCTCTTCTTCTTGAGCATTCTGTTTTCGAGTCAGCTTATAGGTCATGAGAGAGCCAAAAAGTTCTTCAAGAGGTAGAGTGTTGAGGTCTTTAACTTCTTGTATGGTTCTTTGCTTCCCATGTCTTTGGCAGTGATTTTAAAATTTTTCTCACTTGTTCACTGTTAGGATATACTCTTCCAAGAGACTTTAAACCATTAACAATGTCAGTGAATCTAGTGAACATTTTAATTATAGACTCATTATGTTTCATTCAAAATAATTTATAATTATGCACAAGAATGTTAATTTTTGACTCCTTCACCTGATTGGTCCATTCACGAGTCACTTCAAGTCTGTCCCAAATTTCTTTAGTAGATTCACAGGTGGAAATCCTATTGAACTCATTTGGGTCTAATGCACAATATAGAATGTTCATAGCTTTAGCATTAGATTGCATAAGCTTCATGTCATTCTCATCCCATTCATTTTCAGGTTTAGAGATAACTTCTCTTTCACTAAACTTACTGGGAGTTTTAGGACCATTAACAATATTCATCCATAACTCATAGTCAACAGATTAAATATAAATTCTTATTCTATTAATCCAATAGTTGTAGTTTGTACCATTAAACATAGGAGGTCTATTAGTGGATTAACCCTCATCTAGAGAGCTTCCAAACATGGTTGTCATGGATCAACTCTAAGGATATTAAGCCTTAAAACTAGAGTACTAGCTCTGATACCAATTGTTGGCCCAAGAAGGTAACCCGAGGGGGGGGGGGTGAATTGGGTTTTATAGAATTCATATCAAGAATTGCAACTAAAAACAGTTTATGTATTTCAACAACAATTAATCAAAGTATATATATCAAGCAGGTGAAGTATATATCAATTTATATATTTATGCAAGCATGTATAATGAGCAAGTAAGCAAAACAGAGATAGAAGAGAAGAGCACCAGATTTATAGAGGTTCGGCCAACCTTACCTATGTCCTCTCTTCTTTGATCCTTTTGAAGGGATTCCACTATGTAACACTCTTTACACAGCTGCTGATTTTGCCACAAGTGCCCAGCTCACTCTTACAAAAGCTTCTTCCTAAGCTTTCAAAACTCAAGAGATTTTGTCCAAGCTTCTCTCAAACTTACAAGTGATTTTGTCCAAACTTCACTCAAACTTACAAGTGTTTTTACTCATGAACACTCAAACTTATAGATTTAAAAACCCACCCAAGTGAAATGAATAAAGGTTATACAATGGGTAACTCTCCTAATGAGTATATGAACAAATACAACTCAATAAATAACCTTAAACACTTAGCAAAAATATGTGGCAGTTAAGGCACAGGAGATTTTCAGCTTCAAGGTCTTTATACAAATGATGTAATTGCTCTAATCATTATTGTAGATTTTAGCTGTTAGAGAAGTATGCGAGCAATTTTGGTAGCAGATTGCCCCATACCGTCTGTCAGAAATATAGCCGTTACTATCGCGGGTCGACTCTTTTTACAATGAGTCGACTCTTTTTGCAGTCTGCTTCAGGATTTTGGCTTCAGGAGTCGACTCATGACTTAAAAGAGTCGACTTTTATTATTAGAATTTGTAGACTCAACTCTCTGTTCTAAGGAGTCGACTCTTTTTACAGCAAGGGTTGACTCTTTTAAGCAGTCTTCAGAATTTTTGTTTTCTGTTGAAATGAGTTGACTCTTTTTACAGCAGGAGTCAACTCTTTTGAGTCTCTAGCAGATTTTCAAGGCTCTATTCAAAAGAGTTGACTCATGAAACTTGACGAGTCGACTCTTTTTACCAGAATACATGGTTTTGCAGTTTTTCTTCATTCTTCTTCAAAGTTTCCAATCTTTTCAAGAATCATTTGAATAAGCTTTCTAAGGCTTGCAAATACTTCTTCAAGGTTAGATGACTCCAAGAATATCTTTAATTCTTTCTAGATGAATTTTTTCCATTTTCATTACTTGTAGTGCTCTTCAATTACCATTACTTCATCCAATCATCTAAGTCTTCTTTAATATCTTCAAGAGAGCTTCTAAGACTTAAAATCTTCATTTCTTCAACTGATTTTCTATCCTTCTTTGAACATCTTCATTTCTAGATTTCTTCTAGGATTCTTCAATCAATATAACTTCTCCATAGACTTAAACAACTCTTCCAAGAAAGCTTTTCTAATCTTTTGATTTCTTCCATGTATTCAAGACATCTTCAAATCTTCCAAGAAAGCTTCCATGTCTTTGAGTTGGTCTCTTCTTCTTTGTCATCCATCATATTTGAAATTTCTTCATTCTCTATAAGATCACCACTTGTTGGATATGCCATTCCTTCATGATTACATCATCTCATCATGCTTTTCATTCTTTATTCTTATCTTTGCATCACACATCCTCCATTGTGATAAACTTCAAGTCAAGATCTAATTAATAATTAATTTGCACACTAAGTAGAATTATTAAATAACTAAACCATGTTTTGTTATTATCAAAATCAAGGCATTGACTTAACATGACCTTCTAAATACCTCAAACCTTTCAAAAGGAGGCCTCAACCCCTCCAAAACCAAATTCAAGAACCCAAGGAAGCACGTTACCCAAGAATTTTGCCATGCCAGTTAGAGAAAAAAGTCAACGAACAACACATTAAAGGAACATTACTCTACAAAAATCTCAATCCTAGAAGCAGCAAATGTGATCTTCTCCAACATTTAAGATAAAAGAACTAAAAGCAAATCCCTTTTATCAGCACAGATTAGGTTTTTGAGCCTCATTCGAAAAAGCAGATTGGGTTTCAGAGCTTCCCTTAAAAAGAAGATTAGGTTTCAGAGCTTCCTCTGAAAAAGCAGATCAGGTTTTCGAGCATCCTTAAAAAAAGTAGATCCGATTTTAGAGCTTCCTTTGAAAAAAGCAGATTGGGTTTTGTGCTTCCTCCAAAAAAGTAGATTGGGTTTTAGAGCCTCCCCCGAAAAAGCAGATTGGGTTTTGAGCTTCTTCTAAAAAAGCAGATTGGGTTTTAGAGCTTTCTCCAAAAAAAAAAAAAAAAAAAGTAAATTGAGTTTTAGAGCTTTCTCCAAAAAAGCGGGTTGGGTTTCAGAGCTTCCTCCAAAAAAGCAAATTGGGTTTTAGAGCGTCCTTCGAAAAAGCAGATTAGGTTTCCGAGCTTTCCCCTTTAAAAGCAAATATCAACCTTGAATCTCCCCAGAGGAGTAGCATTCAACCAGACGGAGCGTTTGTTCAAGAAGAATTAGTTTAGGATATCAACCTTGAACCTCCCTAGAGGAGTAGCATTCTGCCAGACAGAGCGTCATTTCAAGAAGAAATCAATTTTCAGACATCAACTTTGAACCTCCGCGAAGGAGCAGCATTTTGCCAGACGGAGCGTCTGTTTAAGAAGAATTAGTTTCAAGATATCAACCTTGAACTTCCATGTAAGCACCCCATTTTTGACCGCTTGGCAGTCTACAGTCCGTCCAGACTTGTATTCAAGTCAATGTGGACATATTTTGAGTCAAATCAACTTTCCAAGTCTAATCCCGTCTATCCATCGCTTCGCTGGCCCTCCTGGCCCAAATAGAGGCAAAATGACCAAAATGCCCTTAGGGGCATTGTTCGGTCCAATTCCAACAGGCACGTCTTTTCGAAAACAGTAAGTCCCCTTTCCAATTCCAATTCTAATCTCTCCCTCGAGAAAGTTGATTCCTCGAGGTGGTAAGTCTATTGATTGCAATATAGAAGTGTAATTACAAGTCTTTAATTCATATTTTTTTAGACTTAGTGGATTGTTAATTGCTCTAATTTAGACAAGTTTTTGTATGATAGTGTTTTTGTTTGGTTTTGTAGGTTAGGCGAGCTAAAAGGGTGAAAAGAAAGCAAGAATGGTCGAGGTAAATGCGCAGCCATCAAACTGGAGAATGGAAGTGTATGCTTTGTCCGTATTTCGACCATATATTTTCACTCCGACATCCGATTGAGCTTATTTTTGTAGCATTGGAAAGAAGACTTCAAGATCTACAATTTTTCCTCTAATGTGCATTGGCTAATTCGGATTCTAAAGTGGTCAAAATTGAGCTATAAAAATATGGTTCGCTACAGACCGTTCCAACGACCAGTTTGGCCGTTCCAATGATCAGAGGCGTGGTCCAGACCGTTCCAACCACCTGGGAGGTGTCCAACGACCTGGACCCACGATTTTGGACTCCTTCTTTAGTTTTCTAACCCTATTTAAAGTCTTTGTAACCCTAATTCGGGGGCAGCCATTCTAAACTTGATTGTAGAGTTCTTTTTGGGAGTTTTTAAGAGAGATTAGCTAGGTTTATGATTTTTCTTTCAATTCTTTATAATCAAACATCTTATTTTCTTAATACAAATCAAGAGTTATTCATATCTTCGCGTAACTAATCAACTCTTGGCATGGGAATGTGAAGATTGAAGGGTTTTGTGAGATTGATCAAGGTAATCCAAGAACTTTAATGCTTTCATCCTTCCTGCTCAAATCTTCATGTGTTGTTGAGATTCTTCTCTTGAAATCAAGATTTCTTGATCATATTCTTAAGCCATTATACACAAATTGAGTTTTGGGATATTGGTTGCTTGAATCCCTGATAAGAACGCTTTGAAACCTAATTTCTTATGAATTCTCAAGAACCCATCAAGATTCCAATCAATTTTCATTGACAAATCTTCCGATTCAACAACACTCTTGTAGTTGTTGAATTGAGTTAAAATACCTTGATCAATTGCACATGCACCCAACAATTGGATCGTTTCCTGCCAAGATTCTTTTATCTATTAATTATAATCGAATTCAATTCTAGTTTTCTTAAACAATCAAATCAATCAAAATCAATTTTTTTCTACTTTTCTTTTTGGTGAGTTTTCCACAAATCTTCACTTTTGGAGCAAGTTCTATAAACCCTTCACAGTTCCTTGAGGTTCGACCCCGGTCTTACTGGGTATTTACTACCTCGCACATCCTGCACTTGGGATTACATCACGAGCAATTTTGAAGCGAGTCATCTATCCAATCAAGCACGTTTTTTGAAGAAAGTCTCTTCGAAACGGTAAGTCCTTTCAAACTTGTTGACCGGGACAAGACTCCAAGTCCCCTAGATGGTAGAACGGTCCACCTTTGACACCTATTAGCTCGCCAATGCAGAAATTTTTATTTTGGCATGCCGTTTGAGAGAGTCGATTTCTCAGGCCCTAAGTCCCTTTAGCAGCTTCCCGAGATCAGACAGTCTCAGAAATGATCGCGAACCGTCAGAGTAGCAGAAATACTCACAAATAGGTCGATATAGGGAATTGCCAACAAACCTCTGTACCACGGGACCGCCATCAGAGTGGTGGAAACACTCAAAACCCAGGTCAACACCGGTGCCTGCTAGCCCACTTCGGTGAAAAATGACCAAACTGCCCCTAGGGCCATTTTCAGCACGAAAATACCTAAGTCCTCAGAACTGTAAGTCCACCCATCTAGGATTGTCTTAAAAGGAATCTGGCATGATTAGGTGCCTTCTAGTCAGTTTTGGGCCAATTTTGTGACTTTTCGATCAAGATGACCATTTTGCCCCTATGCATCCGAATGTCTCGAGAACCACACCGACTCTGGACATCAAACCGATAATCTCCCAAGAATACTTTTTATTGTATTTCTAACTTTTTTTTTTTTATTTTATCTTTTCAAGTCAATTTCGGCAAACTTAGTGCAAAATGACTGTTTTGCCCCTGGTGGGCCGGTCGCCTTTTCTGACCACACCGGCTCTGGGTATCAAGCCGGTAACCTTTGGGAACATTCTAAATAATGTTCCTAAATCTCGAGTCTTCTTTCAGGACATTCCAAGTCCGTCCTGGAAACTTTCTGGCCTAGTTGACTGTTTTACCCCTAATGGCCCGGTCGACCTTTCTAACAATTCTTGTCATCCTTTTTCAGCTCAAATACCTTCGGGATCTTGTTCTGAGGGTTCCTGTCCCTTTCTAACTTTCTGGGCCATTTTCGGTCACTTAAATGCTTCCCGGACCTTCCGGAGTCACTCTTAGTGAAGCCATGCTAAAAATTGCATGGTAGTCACTAGTACAGGCACCCAAATCTTCTCAAGATACGTTGCTTACCGGCCTTAAAACTTTGCTAACTGGCTAGCACCACTAGTAGTGTCGCTAAGCCAATATTTGGCCTGGCGCCACTCCTAGTGGCGCCAGAAAGCTTTTTGGCCTGGTGCCACTACAACAGGCGCTAGGTCATTCTTCTCTCTATAAATATAGAGCCTCCTCCAGTGTGAAAGAGGTCCCCAAACTCAGTCTGAAAACCCTACTTTTCAATATACAAAGCTCGTAGCCTCTCTAAACCCTAGTCTCCATAGATTCTCTAAACCCTAGCCTCCATACACAAACCTTAGCCTCGTATACACTCATATACACTCATACATTAGCCTTTAAAGCATCCATTGAAGACTTGAAGTGCTGTAAACTGAAGCTCTCGAAGATCAAGACGAAGACTGAAGCTTAGACCAAAGCAAAGCAAGAAAAGCAAAATGCGCAAAGTAAAGCAAAATAAACAAGACTAGGTAGGCTTTCTTTTTAAGTTTACGCATCTTCCCCTTCTCCTCTCTCTCCTAACCCACTTAGGTCTATGTGTAGGTTTAGGCTATTGGAGGGTCACCGTATCAGGGGCTTTCTTTTAGTCTAATCGGAGACCACATGGGTTCGGTCCCCTTGATTATGTGGTGAAACCTTAACCTTGTATGTTCACGACCCTAACTTGCATTGTGTATATCATGATCTTACATTCTTCTAAAGTTCGTTTTCAAACTCGGTTTTGAAAATTTGTATCAAAACTATTTTCAAAACTTGCATCAAAATCTTCTTTTTCAAACCTTGTTTTCAAAATTACAATCCTAAGGTGATTCTAGCCTATCCATGGTTAGGGTTGCTTTAGGAAAATGTCACATTTAAAGTGACCAATACGGTCCATATTTTCAAAACATTGTTGTTTTCAAAACTACTGTCTTAGAGTGGTTCTAACCTTCTTATGGTTAGAATCGCTTTAGGAAAGTGAGATATTTTATATACTTTCTAAAAAATCTCTTTTCCAACTCCTCCTAAAAATCTCTTTTCCAACATGCTTTCCATAAACTCTCTTTAAATTCCTTTAAAAAATTGTTTTCAAAAACTCCCTCCAAAAATCTATTTTTCAAAACTTCTTTTCAAACTCCTTTCCAAAAAGCTCTCTTCAAAATTCATTTTCTAAAAACACTCCCTAGGTTTCCTTCTTAGAGAACTCTCTCCCTAAATCTCTCTCCTATAAACTCTTTCCAACAATCTCCTTCCAAAAATCCCCTTCCAAAAACTCTCTATTTTCAAATTCACTTTCTAAAAACTCCTCTATAGGATTTCCTTCAAAAAATCCCTCTTTCCAAAAAACTCACCTTCCAAAAACTCTTTTCTTGGTATCCAAGTTAAACCCTAGAGCCAACAATTAGGAAACCCTAATTTCCTTTCTCAAAACATGATTTCCACTCTTGCCTTAAAATCTCAGTTTCCAAAATCTCCTTCTTTACATCTAAATCCTAGGTTTCCAAACCCTCTTTTCTACATCAAAACTATAGTCTTCCCAAATCTAGGGTTTCTAAAACTTCTCTTTCCAATTCCATGCCAAATCAAACCTTCCCTTTAGGAAACCAAATCTAATCTCCCATTTAGGAAACTAGACCCAATCCTCCGTTTTTGGAAACAAAATCAAAACATCTCTTTTTAGAAACAAAATCTAATCTTTCGTTTTAGGAAATAGGAATCTCAATCCTTCCTAGTCTAAACCTTTCCTAATCCACTCCTTCCTAATCTAGTACCTTCCTAAACCATAAGTTTCCTAAACCTAAACTTTTAAATCTTTCCTTGAACTTTTAGCTTCCAAATCTTTCTTAATTCAACCCTTTCCTAGTTCCATCCCTTTCTAAATCTAAGTTTTCAACTCTTTCTTAAACTCAAACTCAAACACTTTCTAAATTCTAAACTTTCCCTATTTCAAAACATTCCAAATTCAAAACATTCCAATTTTGATACTTTCTTAAAATGAAACTTTCCTATTTCGAAAACTTTCCTAATTTGAACCTTTCTTAAAATGACGCTTTCCTAATTCCAAAACTTTCCCATTTTGAAACTTTCCTAATTCGAATCTTTCCTAAAATGAAACTTTCCTAAAACAAAACTTCCTTATTTTGAAACTTTCCTAAATTCGGATCTTTCTAAATCCAATCTTTCCCTAATCTTCCAAGTCCAACGTTCGAGTTAAATCTTTCTCTCAAGTCCCAATCCTATCTTCCTGAGTCTAGGTTCCCTAAATTTCTATCTTTCTAAATCAACGTCCAATCTCTTCCATTTCAAATTCCAATCTTCTATTCTAAATTCAAATCAAATCCAAATTCCAATTCAATTTCTTTTTCCCATCAAATCTTCTATTTTCTATCGGACTCTTGTCCGAACTACAACTGACCTGATTCCTCCAAAAGTATACGTAGGCAACCCTCATGGGTGCGGTCACCACCTTTTTCAAGCTTCTATTTTCACAACCTTCTTTCAATTCCATAATTCTTTTCAAATCTCTTTTCTCAAATCTATTTTCAAAATCAAATCAAATCTATCTTCTTAAATCTCTTTTCAATTTCAAATCTATCATTTCAAATATCTTTTAAATCAAATCAATTTCTTTTCAAATCAATTTCCAAATCTATTTTCCAACTCTCTTTTTCTATTGCATTTACATATCATGCATCATGTCTTTTTAAACATTCTTTTTCTAAAGTGGATAGGATTGGACATTTGTTAATTGAAGACTCTCATAGGTGAATTTAGGGTAAATAGACATGTAGGTACCGCAAGGGCAGGGTAGGGTGATGGTTTAGTGCATCTTTCCTACACGTAACCAACCTCCAAACCTAGATTACTATTTTCGAAAGACCAAAAATGGAGTTATTTCAAAAAAGGGCTTAAATGTTTTCCAAAGGTTGCTAAATAACCTGTTTTCCTAAAAAACCAGTCTTGAGGAAGTATTTTCAAAAATCCTAAGTGTAGTCTTTGGATTGTGCTTAGTTTTTAGGTGACCTAACTCACCTTAATCAAGTTAGGTGGCGACTCCAAATTATTTTTCAAAAGCCCTTTATTCAAATCAATTTTCAATTCAAACCTAGTCACACTCATTCTTCTAGGAGGATGAGTGTCTAATGAGAGAGTACAATATTTTTTCCACTTGTTTGTGTATTTCTTGAGTGCAAAAAATCTGGGAGCAACACTCCCCAAAGGAGCAGCATTCTGCCAGACGGAGCGTCAGTTCAAGAAGAAATCAATTTCCAAACATTAACCTTGAACCTCTCCAGAGGAGCAACATCTCCCCAGAAGGAGCGTCAGTTCAAGAAGAATCAATGTCCAAACGTTAGCCCTAAAACTCGTCGGAGGAGTACTATTCCACCTAACAAAATGTCAGTTCTAGATAACTTACTCTCCAAAGTATTTCAACCCCGGTCCCTCTGATTACCTCGCGGTCAACATGGGCTCCTTCCCTTTTCATTTTCTGTCTTCGACAAGTAAAGACAGAAAAAGAGGGGCAGCAATAAGCACCCTATATTTACCCGCTCGACGATCTCCGACCTGACCAAACTCCCTTTCAAAACTTCGTAAGCATATTCAAGCCCAAATCAACTTTCGAACTTCTATCCAATCAGTTAACTGCTTCTCGAGCCCGCTGGGCCCAATAGAGGCCTAATAACCAAACCTGCCCCTTGGGCCTCCAGGCACGTTTTGAGAAAGTTTGAAATCCCTTGAAATGGTAATTCCATGCGTCCAAAGTGCCACTAAACCTTTAGGCATAGTCTACACACCATTCGATCCAATTCCGGTCTCATTCCGACCAACTCTAATCAAAATGACCGTTTTGTCCCTCAACGCCCAAGCACTACACAAATCCCTCCAAATAGTGAAAGACTCTCCCAGGATCATCCCTGAATGACCTGGCACACTTACAAAACACTCCAATCCATTCCTAGCTGTTTCCAACCAAACCCGGCTAAAATGACCATTTTGCCCCTAGCAACCCAAACATGCCTCAAAACAACACCGATCCTAGAATATTGAATGGCGGGTCTTGTCATACGCCCCTGTTTAATCTAAGAAAGACACTATGAAACTAAACACCCCCAACTCGATCAAAGTTTCCTAGAGCGTCTCGCAGATGCTCTGCCAAAATTGCCTTTCCTCTCAATTCCCTGGTTATAACGCACCGTTAAATGACTCGAGAAATGCGTAAACTAGAGAATTCCTAAAACCTCATCCACAGATCTTTCCATTAATACGGCTTAGTCTGATAGATCACTTTCCGAAGCCCTTCATTGTACGGTGCAAAAACTACAACTTCCTGTAACCCTTGGAGTGTCTCGTAGACGCTTCGCCCAGGTTGACTTTTCCACCGATTCCCTAATTACAACGCACCGTCAAACGACTTGAGAAATGCGTGAATTAGGGAGTTCCCAAAGGTACTTCTAGAGTCCTTTCCATCGGTACGGTTCGATCGAAGAGATCGCTTCTCGAAGGCCTTGATCATGTGACAAGAAAACAACTACTTTCGAACACCCACGGAGTGTATCACAGACGCTTACAAAGATGTCATTTTAAGCACATTTTTTGAGGCAATATCTCACACTTCCGAACACCATTCGAACTTATCAAAAACATGAAAGTTCAATCGAAGCCTAGAAGAACATCTCGGGTGCAGTCGATTGTCCCGAAACCTTCCCGGTTGGCTCAATTATCGGGGCAAAGTTTAAACGAACCTTCCCGGTGGCGGAGCGTATGCTTCATGCACGCAAATTTTGATCAGATCGACCAAATTTCGATCAACTGTCAAGATTTAACCAGTACAATGAGTGCCACGTGTCATTCTGGTAATGGAACAGTACTAGCGCATGTGCGACATGCGCCAAGCCTATTCCAATTTGCCTATAAATACCAGCACCCCCCTTTGCATATTCTAACTCCAAAATTAATGCGAAGCTCTGCTGAAACTATTTCAGAACCTCGAATCTCTACATATATTCCACTCCTCCAACACTTAGGCTAGATTCCATCCCCCTTTAGCCCATACACTTCACCTACATAGCCTTATACACCATTCAACACTCCCTTCCAACCCTTTAAGCCTTCCTGAAGTCATTCAAGCACCAATGAAGACATCAATTGAAGACTATAAGTGTGTCAAAGGCAAAAGGTGGTATCCCTTTTACATTTTTATCTTCCCCCACTCTTCTCTTCTCCCTCCTAACCTATTTAGGCTATTCTCTATTTTAATCCCCATCTTCAACCCTCCCTTTCTTGCATGCTTAAGCCAAGAGGGCTCTTAGTCCATGCCTAGAAGAAAGCAAGTGAGAGCCACCGTGTAGGGGGATCTCTCACTAACCTACTTTAAGATGGTATGGCCTAGGAGCCCCTTGTTTATGTGGTGTAACCTAAAAACCTTGTATGTGTTCATGACCCCTTGCATTTCGCTATTTTGGATCATGTTTTGTGTGCTTGGCTTCATTCTTGTGTTTATAATCATGTTCAACAAAGTTTGCATTATTCTTATTTTCATGTCAATTTAAAGTTCAATGCCCCTCTTAAAATAGTTACAAGAGTTGGCTCCTTGAAGCTTAGGATGAAACCTTAGAAGACATGTCTTAGAAACTTCCCTAATAACCCCTTAACCCTCATTTTGGCTTTATTGCATTTTAACTTGCATAAGGATTATTTCCTAGCTCTCTAATTTCCAACGTTTCCATTGTTTTAAGTTTAGTGGTTGGAATGGCCCCATGGAACCCCCTCTTGAGTGGTCTCTCTTTTCTTTGGCCATAGGAACCCTCTCTTGATGGAATGGTCTCCTTTAAAAATGATTTTCAAAATCCTTTTCCTAAAATGGTTTTCTAAAAATTCATTCTCTCCATCTTTATATTAAAAATGGTGTATCAAAAAGTTGTCATCATCATGTTGACTTTTGGACCCCTTATACTCTTGTCAAGATAACAATTATAATGGACATGAGGAAACCTTCTTTGGAATAGTCTCCAAGCACCACCCATACAAATCATACTCTTGGCTAGAGTTAAAATTTTTATGAAAATGATCTTCACAAAAGTGGCCTATCAAAGTCCATTGTATAACATGTTTTGTTTTTCAAAAGTCTTTCCAAAAGGGTATCAAACAACCTTTCAAAATCATCTTTCAATTCACCCATAGGTTAACTTGACCCTAGTTTACCAATCTTAGGTTAACTTGACCCTAGTTGACCAACCCTAGGTTACCTTGACCCTAGTTGTCCAAGCCTAGGTTAATTTGATCCTAGTTGACCAACCCTAGGTTAACTTGACCCTAGTTATCCAACCCTAGGTTAACCTGACCCTAGTTCACTCATCTTAGGTTAACCCTATTCTAGTTAGTTAACCCTAAGTTATCTTAACCTTAGGTTAACCCTACTCTAGTTAGTTAACCTTAGGTCACCCCTTACCCTTAGGCCAACTCAATCTAGGTTAGTATGCTTCAAAGTTCCAACTCATGGACCCCTTTTTAAATCATCTTTCTATTTAAAATTATTCCCATAACCCATTTTTTCAAAGTCTCCAACTCTCTTGAGATATCAAAAACCACCTCCATAACCCTTTTTAAGTACTCCAACACATTGACTTTAGCAATTTCTAAAAATGTTTTCAAAAACTCACAAGCCTGAGGTGTCCTTACCCCTTTTATGGTTAGAGATTCTGAAGGAACGTGATACATCAAGAACAATCTCCAAGGTTGTCCATATTAAAGTTCCAAAGCCTTAGGCATTTTCAAAAACCATTTTCGAAAACTTTTTAACACTCCAAAATAATACCTCCAAAGTTTTCAAAATACAACTATAAAACATTTTCAAAACCCTCATGAGTTATTTTCAAAACTCCCTTGAGTTGTCCTAAAAACATTTCAAAACCCCCTTTCAAGAATTTCAAAGTTCTATTTCAAAATGCTCCAATACTCGATTCCTAATCAAAACTCTCAAGTTCTCTTTTTCTAAAAGACCACAAAGTGTCTTTGACCATTCCAAGGACCTCAAAATGTCTTCAAAACTTTCCAAAGGCCCTAATGTGCCTATTTTTCAACGGGCTCTTGCCCGAATTATTTATGACCTAATTCTCGCCAAATGAGATACATAGGCAACCTAAAATGGTACGGTCATAACTTCTATTTCAACTCCAATCCCCTTTTAAAAAACTTTAATCAATTCAAAGTTTTCATTTCAAACTCCTTCAAAACTCCCATGTTTTCCTAACTTCTTCTGAATCTTTCATCATGCATCATTTATCCGAAAAATGATGAACTATACCCCGTTTTCAAAAATTTTAAAGTGGACACTAAGTGGATAATGGTAACTGGTTATTCCAGTGGTTGAACAAAGGGTGATTAGACATGTAGGTACCAAAAGGGTGGGGTAGGGTGATGATCTTAGGATATCTTCCCTACCCGTAACCAACCCCCGGACCATAGACTTTTGTTTTCAAAAGACCAAAATGGAGTTATTTTCCAAAAGGGCGTAAATCTTTCCAAAGGTTAACAAACAACCTATTTTCTTAAAAACCCTCTCTTGAGGGAGTTTTCAAAATTTTTTTCAAAAACCCTAAGTTTAATCTTCGGATTAATACTTAGTTTTAGGTGACCTAACTCACCTTAATCTAGTTAGGTGGCCACTCCTGTTTTTCTAAAAGGCCCTTACTCAAACATATTTCAAGTTCAAACCTAGCCGCACTTATCTTTCTAGGAGGATGAGTTCTAGTGACAGAGTTCCGCGCTTTGGTCTTCGAACCGAAAGGATCTTGGACACCCAAAAACCGGGGCGCAACATAGCCCCTTTACTTCTCTGGCACATCCTCCTTCCCTACTCATTCTTCCCTTGCTTTTGTTCTCCAAAATTAGCCCAAAATATCACAACAGAAATTATAAACAGTGCTACCACCAAAATGACAGCCACGGTAACTCATAATTAGATCATCCGAGTTGAATTTCTAGTTTTTCCTCTCATTCTGACTGCAATCTCAAACCATCATACCTCCTTAAGCAACACAAGACTTTCATCAAACACCTTTTGATCGTTGCCATAACAAAACACCACTTAAACTAAAGTGGGTTAGAGCTAGTTTGGCCTTCCACTCATGGCTTCCCTCTTTTCTTCTTCCTCCTTTCTTTTTTCGACGAGCTTCATCCCCTTCTTCTTGTTTTTCTCCTATTGAATTTATGGTAGTAGATCTTTCTTTTTCTTCCTCCCACTTTATCTTCTTTCTTTTCTTCATTAGGCTAGTTGATCTCTCTCTTGGTTTTGGTTCTCCCTCCTTCTCCCTCTTTTTTCTTTCTTCTTTTTATTGGTTCCTCTCGATTCCCTTCCCTTTGTCTATCCGAACACCAAACTAAGAGAACCCACCACTTCTCTCTCTCTCTCTCTCTCTCTCTCTCTCTCTCTCTCTCTCTCTCTCTCTCTCCCCTTTTCTCTCTTTCCTTGGCTACCACGTACTTGAATGTGCATGAACGACTAAAGCCTACACTTGACAGCTCATTGAAGACAATCTCATCTTCTCTTGTCTAATCAAATCGACCAACCACCATTTTATTAGCTACTTATACTAATTAAGCCATCTAATGTCACAGTTTGATGATTTAAAAATTTTCACCAAAGTGTTTGATATGATTATAATTCAACCCACTTATTAAATATTGTTTACATTTGAATATCGTTTTGTTTATAATATTTTAACTTCTACTTAACTTCCCTTTAAATAAATAAATATTCCCATTCCCAACATAAAAATTGGTTCTAACTAGTCATAAAATTATTCATAATAATTTTAAAGTCATTAAAATATTAGGGAGTATTACAGGTCGGTCAACCTTTTCAACTATTCCAACATTGTTTCTCAAGCCAGTTACCTCTGGGACACTCTTTCAAGAGTTCCCGTCTATTTCTTGTAGCCAGTTACCTCGGAACCTTCTGGACCATTCCCGGACTTTCCGAAGTCACTCTTAGTGGAGCCAGGCTAAAAATTGTATGGTAATCACCAGGACAGACGTCCAAATCTTCTGCCTTGCATCCCAAGGATCAAAGATCTATTTCTTGCAGCCTTAAAAGTTTCCCAAAGAAACTAGCACCGCTAGTAGTGGCGCCAAGCCAAAAAATAGCCTGGCGCTACTCCTAGTGGTGCTAAGTTTAAAATCACACTGGCGCCACTGCAATAGGTGCCATTTTCTGTTCTGTTTGCCTATAAATAAAGACCCACCTATGTATTGAATCTACAAAATCACTCCAGAAACTTTGTCTCATTAAAAACAGAGTTCGAGTTCCCTTAAAACCCTAATTCTCTTAAGCCCCCTCAAACCCTAGCCTCTATACACTCAAATCCTAGCCTCTATACACCTTGTACACTCAAATACAAGCCTCTAAACATTCAATGAAGGTCAAGTGCTGCATCTTCGAAGCTCTCACGGTGAAGCAAATAAAGCAAACAAAGCAACCAAAGCAAAGAGAAGCCAAGATAGGTTTTTAGTTTCGTTTATGCAATCTCCCCTCTCTCTTCTCTCTCCTAATCCACTTGGATTCTCTTCCATTCTAATCCTCATCTTCTACTTTGTATTCTTGAAACAAGGGACTTCCTGGTTCATGCCTAGGAAGACTTGTTGAAGGTCACCGTGCTGGGGGCTTTCTTCAAAGTCAACTTAAGACGGTATGGGTATGGCCCTCTTGATTATGTGGTGGAGCCTAACCTTGTATGTTCACAACTATATTGCATTTTAGTTATCATGTTCATACATTGCATTCAAAATTGCATTCAAAGTTGTTTTCAAGCTTGCATCAAAGTTTTTTAAAACTTGCACTCAAAACCTCCTTTTTTCAAACTTGTTTTCAAAATCACAATCTTAAGATGATTCAAGCCATTGTATGGTTAGGGTTGTTTTAGAAAATTATTATATTCAATGTGACCTCAAGGTCCAAATTTTAGGTTGAAGCCCTAAATTGTTTTTCAATAAATCACAAATCCTAAGATGATTTTAACCATTCCATGGTTAGGGTGGTTTTTAGTAAGTGTTACATTCAATGTGATTATTATGGTCCATATTTCAAACCCTAGTTGTTGTCAAAATACCTTAGAATAGTTCTAATCTTTTCATGGTTAGAATCATTTTAGGAAAGTGAGATATTCAAGAAACTTGCAAAAGTCTACATTCAAACTCTTTTCCAAATAGTTTTGCAAATTCACTTCCTAAAAATTCTTTAAAATTCCTTTGGTAAAATCATAGCTTCCTATTTTGCCTAAAATTATAGATTTTCAAAACCCTTTTTCTACATAAAATCATGAATTTTCGAATTCAAGATTTTCAAAACTCAATTTTTCCAATTCCATGTCAAATCAAATCCTCCAATTTTGGAAACAAAATTAAATAATTTATTTTTGAAAATAAGATCAAATATTCAACTTTAGGAAGTAGAAATCGAATCTTTCTTAATTTCAAATCTTTACTAATTTTAATATTTTCTAAATTCAAACTTTCAAATCTTTCTTAATTTCAAACTTCTAAACCTTTTCAAATATCAAATCTTTCTAAATTCAAAACTTTCCAAATTCAAATCGTTTCAAAATCAATCCTTTCTTGAAAAGGAAACTTTTCTAAAATGAAAATTTCCTAATTCCAAACATTTCTAATTTAGAACTTTCCTAAAATCAAAACTTTTTAAAATCAAACTTTTCTATTTCAAGTGCATGTTTCAACCCTAGGTTGCATAAATCTTAGGAGGCCAAACCCTAGTTCAAACCTAAACCCTAAAGTTAGAAAACTTCAACTCTTCTCTAAACTCTTTTTTAAACCAAGATGATTTTCAAACTCCAATTCAAGTTAAGATGATTTCAGAGCTCAACTCAATCTTTTCAAATCAAACCCAAGTTCTCTTTCAAAGTTTAATTTCAAATCATAGTTTAAAGTCAATTCAAAGTTTGATTTCAAATCAAAGTTTGATTTTCAATCTTTCAATCAAAACTCGAATCAAACCCTTTTCAAGTCAAACTTTTCAAAGGCCCCAAAGTGTCTTTCATATTAAACAAGACCTCAAAGTGTCTATTTTTAATCGGACCCTCAGTCCGAACTATGACTGACTTGATTCCCAACAAAAAGATACGTAAGCAACCCTTATGGATGCAGTCACAGCCTTTTTCAAGTTTTTAATTTTCATAACTGTTGCGCCGCGGTTTTTGGGTCCAAGGTCCTTTCGGCTCGGAGACAAAAGCACGAAACTCTATCACTAGAACTCATCCTCCTAAAAGGACGAGTGCGACTAGGTTTGATCTTAAAATTGATTTGAGTAAGGGCTTTTTAGAAAAACAGGAGTCGCCACCTAACTTGATTAAGGTGAGTTAGGGCACCTAAAACTAAGTATTAATCTGAAAATAAAACTTAGGGTTTTTTAAAATGATTTTGAAAACTCTCTCAAGAGAGGGTTTTTAAGAAAATAGGTTGTTTGGTAACATTTGAAAATATTTAAGCTCTTTTTGGAAAATAACTCCATTTTGGTTTTTTGAAAACAGAAATCTATGGTCCGGGGGTTGGTTACGTGTAGGAAAGATATCCTAAGGTCATCACCCTACCCCGCCCTTTCGGTACCTATATGTCTAGTCACCCTTTTGTTCACTCACTAGAATAACTGGTTACCATTGTCCATTTAATATCCACTTTAGAATTTTGAAAAGGGGGTTTAGTCATCACTTTTTGGATGAATGATGCATGATGCAAGTTTTTAGTAGAAGTTTGAAAACATGGGAGTTTGCAGGGGTTTGAGATAGAAACTTTGAATTGATAGAAACTTTTGAAAAAGGGACTAGAGTTGAAATAGAAGTTATGACCACATCATTTTAGGTTGCCTACGTATCTCATTTGGTGAGAATCAAGTCATTCGTAGTTCGGGCAAGAGCCCGATGGAAAATAGGTGCATTGCGGCCTTTGGAAAGCTTGAAGACACTTTGAGGTCTTTGGAAAGATGACTTAAGAATTTTGATTTGAAATCGAATGTTTAAGTGTTTTGAAATAGAACTTTGAAACTCTTGAAATGGGATTTTGAAGTGTTTTGAAATGTTTACTCAAGGGAGTTTTGGAGGTACTTTGAAGTAACTCAAGAGAGTTTTGATGTCTTGTTTTGAAAACCTTGGAGGTAGGGTTTTGAGATGTTTTTATGAACTTGTCTTAGAAAAAGCTTTTGAAAGTGATTTTGGAACCCTAAAATGGATAACCTTAGGGGTTGTTCATGATGTATCCCGTTCCTTTGGAATCCCTAACCATAAAAAGGGTAGTGACACCTTAGGCTTGTGAGTTTTTGAAAACAATTTTAGAAATACTTTGAAGATGGAATGTGGGAACATTTGAAGAGGTTATGGAGTTGGCTTTTGAAATCTCAAGAGAGTAGGAGGTTTTGAAAAAGTGAGTCATGATAATAATTTTAAATAGAAAGATCATTTAAAAGGGGGCCATGAGTTGGAACCTTGAAGTATACTAAACTAGGTTAGGTTGACCTATGTTCAGGGGTGACCTAAGGTTAACTAACTTGGGTTAGGATAACCCAGAGTTAAGATGACCTAGGGTCAAGTTAACCTACAGTTGGATAACTAGGGTTGAATAACTAGGGTCAAGTTTGTTGGTCCCAAGGGCAACCCAAGAGGAGGGGTGAATTGGATTTTTCGAAGATTAATAACAAGGAAGATTAAATAAAATTAATCTAAGTAATGTAACAGTGATCAATCTATATGCAATGCAATATAATCAGAGAAAGGAAAGAAAACAGAGCTTAAGAAAGAACACACAGATTTACCGAGGATCAACCACAACCTGTGGTCTATGTCCTCATCCTAAGACCTCCTTGAAGTTTTCTTCCACTATGTAATCACCTATTACAAATGGGTTGCTGATTGACAAAGTGCTCAGCTCACTATACACAAGAACTCCTCACCGAGCTCTTCAATCTCCAAGTGGTTTTGTCCAACCTTCAGTCAAACTTACAAGAGTTTTGCTTTCACAAGACAACTCTCAAACTCTCAATTATAAGTGTATAAAAGTATACAAGTAACTAACACACTCTTTAGTAAGAGTAGATTTTACAATCTGAGCTCACTGGTTGAAGACAAGAAAAATATCAGAGTGTATTAGTGGATCAGTTAGTTGAATCTGGTTTTTGTCTTCAATCCCTTGTATAAATGCAGCTGGAAGCTTATATATAAACCACTATATTGATTCCATCCGTTAGAGGTTGTTGAGTATCATTAATGCACGTCCAGTTCGTTATAACGTTAAGAAAAATAGTCGTTATATCCAAGGAGTTGGCTCCAGGTTTGTGGAGTCGACACTTTTTGCTTATGCATTTACCAGATGTTGTTCACTGACTTCATGAGTCCGCTTTTCATACCAATAATGTGACTCCTTGTTCATTCTGTCTTCACGTCTTTGGCTTCTGCTGTCATGAGGCGACTCTTCGTCTTCAGGAGTCCGCTCATTGATCATGTCATCTTCAAGCCTTTGCGTCTGTCTCCATGAGGCGACTCTTTATTTCAATGAGTCCACCTTTTGTCTATTTGGTTTCTAGGCTTTTTGCTTCTATGATCAAGAGGCGATTCCTCATTTCCATGAGTCACCTCATTGTCCATTTGGTCTTTAAGCCTTTTGCTTCTGTAATCAAGAGGCGACTCCTCATTTCCATGAGTCCCCTCATTGTCCAGAGATATGCTTTCTGACTTCTAAAGATCTAGCTCATCTCAGCACTGTAAGCACCCCATTTTTGACCGCTCAGCAGTCTACACTCCATCCAGACTTGTGTTCAAGTCATTGTGGGCATATTCCAATCGAAATCAACTTTCTAAGTCCAAATCCCGTCTGTCCATCACTTCGCGGGCTCGCCAGACCCAATTAGAGGCAAAATGACCAAAGTGCCCTTAGGGGCATTGTTCTTTCCAATTCCAACTCCAATCCCTCTCTCAAGACTGTTTATTCCTCTAGACAGTTCTAAATCAGGCACGTCTTTCTGAAGACGGTAAGTCCTCTTTCCAATCCCTCTCTCGAGACAGTTTATTCCTCGAGACGGTTCCAAATCAGGCACGTCTTTCTGAAGACGGTAAATCCCCTTTCCAATCCCTCTCTCGAGATAGTTTATTCCTCGAGATGGTTCCAAATCAGGCACGTCTTTCCAAAGACGGTAAGTCCCCTTTCCAATCCTTCTCTCGAGACAGTTTATTCCTCGAGACGGTTCCAAATCAGGCATGTCTTTTCGAAGACAGTAAGTCCCCTTTCCAATCCCTCTCTCGAGACAGTTTATTCCTCGAGACGGTCCCAAATCAGGTACGTCTTTTCAGAGATGATAAGACCCCTTTCCAATCCCTCTCTCAAGATAGTTTATTCCTCGAGACGGTCTGAGTAGCGTAAATACTCGTAAACAGGTTGATGTAGGGAATTGCCACCAAACCCCTGTGTCACGACGACCGCCGTCAGAGTGATGAAAACACTAAAAACCCAGGTCAACACTGGTGCCTGCTAGCCCACTTCGGTGAAAAATGGCCAAACTGCCCCTTGGGCCTTTTCTGAGACTTTCCGGTCAAGATGACCATTCTGCACCTAAGCATCCAAACGCCCCGGGAACCATACCGGCTCTGGGTGTCAAACTGGTAACCTTCTGAGATTACTTCTTATAGTATTCTCAACATTCCTCTACCTTTTTAGATCATTCCGAGTCAGTTTCGGCAAACTTGGTACAAAATGACCGTGTTGCCCCTAGAGGGGCGGTCACCTTTTTCGATCACACCAGCTCTGGGTATCAAACTGGTAACCTCTTGAGAATGCTTTTTATAGTACTCTCAACCTTCCTTTACCTTTCCGGATCATTCCGAGTCAGTTGCGGCAAACCCGGTACAAAATAACCGTTTTGCCCTTGGTGGGCCGATCTCCTTTTCCGACCACACCGGCTCTGGGTATCAAGCCGGAAACCTTTGAGAACATTCTGAATAATGTTTCCAAATCTCCAGTCTTCTTACGGGACAGTCTGAGTTTGTCCCAGCAGCTTTCTAATCCAGTTGACCGTTTTGCCCCTAAAGCCTGGTCAACCCTTCTGACACGTCAGATCCTCATTTTTTAAGTCAAATACCTCCGGGACACTATTCTAAGTGTTCCTGCTCTTTTCCAGCCTTCCGGGCCATTCCCGGTCCCTCAAATCATTTTCGGACTTTCCGGAGTCACTCCTAGTGAAGCCAGGCTAAACTTGCATGGTAGTCACTAGTACAGGCGCCCAAATCTAGTCAAAGATACGTTGCTTGCCGACCTTAAAAATTTCCTAAATGGCTGGCACAATAGTCGTGGCGCCAAGCCAAAAAATGGCATGGCGCCACTCTTAGTGGCGCTAGTGTAAGTTTTGGCCTGGCGCCACTGCAACAGGCGCCGGTACATTTCCCACTCTATAAATACAGAGTCTCTTCCAGCGTGAAAGGGGTCCGCAAACTCAGTCTAAAAACACTAATATTCGATATACAGTGCTTGAACACTCCAAAAACCCTAGCCTCCTTAGGTTTTCCAAACCCTAGCCACCATACACTAAACCCCATCCTCTTATACACTCATACACACCCCCATACACTCATACACTAGCCTTCAACCCTCCTTTGAAGACTTGAAGAGCTGCAATCTAAAGTTTGAAGACAACTCTTGAGGATTGAAGACGAAGATCAAGACGAAGACCGAAGACAAGCAAGGCGCACAAAATAAACAAGACATACGGTAGGCTTTCTCTTTAAATTTTCGCACTTCCCTCCTCTCTCTTCTCTCTCCTATCCCACTTGGGTTTTCTCTATTTTAATCCCTCATCTCTTTCCCCCCCTTTCTTTGCATGCTTGAAACAAGGGGACTCTCGGTCCATGTGTTAGATTAGACTATAAGAGGGTCACCATGTCGGGGGCTTTCCTTTAGGCGAACTGGAGACCACGTGGGTCCGACCCCCTTGATTATGTGGTGAAGCCTTAACCTTGTATGTTCACGACCCCAAAATTGCATTGTGCATATCATGATCATGCATCTTCCAAAAATCATTTTCAAACTCGTTTTCAAAATCGTTTCCAAACTTGTTTCCAAAATTGCATCAAAATTCTCTTCTCAAAAACACACTTTCCAAAAACTCCTTCTCTTTAAAATCTCTTTCCAAAAAATCTCTCTTCGAATTCACTTTCTAAAAAATCCTCCATAGGATTCTCTTCTAAAAACTCTCGTTTCCAAAAATGCACTTTCCAAAAACTCTTTCCTTATTGCCCAAGTCAAGCCCTAGAACTCACAATTAGGAAACCCTAATTTTCTTTCCAAAAACATGGTTTTCAAACTTGCCTTAAAACCTAGGTTTTCAAAACCTCTTGTTTTCACATCCAAACTATACACATTTCCAAAACCCCTTTTCTACGTCAAAACTATAGTTTTTCAAATCTAGGGTTTCTAGAAACTCCCCTTTCCAAATCCTTGTCAAATCAAATCTTCCCTTTAGGAAACCAAATCCGATTTTCCGTTTAGGAAACTAGATCCAATCCTCCGTTTTTGGAAACAAAATCAAACCTTCTCTTTTAGGAACAAAATCCAATCCCTTCCTAATCCAAATCTTTCCTAATTCAAACTATTTTCTAAATCTACCTCTTTCCAAATCTTAACTTTCCAAACCTAAGTTTTCAAATCTTTCCTAAACTCAAACCTTTCCTAATGTCAAGATCTTCTAAAACTCTAAAACTTTCTAAATCCTAAACTTTCTAAATTTCAAATCTTTTCAAATTCGAAGTTTTCCAAATCCAAAACTTTCTAAACTCAAAACTTTCTTATTTTGAAAACTTTCTTGTTTTCTAAACTTTTCAACTTTCAAAACTTTCTTAATTTTAAAACTTTCCTAAGTTGAAACTTTCTTAATTCAAACCTTTTCTAAATCTTTCCTAATTTAAAATCTTTCTAAAATTATAAGCTTTCCAAATTCAAAACTTTCTTAACTTGAAACTTTCCAAATTCTAAACCTTTTTTAAACTAAAACTTTTTCTAATTCAAAACATTTCTAAATTCAACATTTTCCTATTTCAAAACCCTTCTTAAAACGAAACTTTTTAATTTCAAAACTTTCATAAACCTAAAACTTTCCTAAGTTGAAACTTCCTTATTTCAAAACTTTCCTAAGTTGAAACTTTTTTAATTCAAAACTTTCCTATTTAAAAACATTCTAAATTCTAAACTTTCTAACTTTCCAAACTTCCTAATTTCAAAACCTTTCCTAAAATGAAAACTTTCCCAATTCGAACACTTTCCTAAATTGAAACTTTCCTAAAACGAAACTTTCCAAAAATTAAACTTTCCTAATTCGAAACTTTCCTAAATCGGACCTTTCCTAATTCGAATCTTTCCTAAATCTTCCAAGTCTAACATTCGAGTCAAATTTTTCTAAACCTCTAGTCTTTCCTAATTCTCTCTTTCCTAAGTCTAGGTTTCCTAAAACCAAGTTTTCTAAAGTCAAGTCTTTTGAAATCTTCCAATCAAAGTTCAATCTCTCAATCTTCCAATTCAATTTCCAATTCAATCTCTTTCTTCAAATCAACTCTTCTATTTTCAATCGGACTCTTGTCCGAACTACGATTGACTTGATTCCTCCAAAAGGATATGTAGGCAACCCTCATGGTGTGGTCACAACATTTTTCAAATCTCAAATTCCACAACATTTTTCAAATTTCTATTTCTACAACTTCTTTCCAATCTCCAATCTTACAATTTTCTTCAAGTTTCCAATTCCATGTTCTATTTCTATTTTCAATCTTCAATTTCAATTTCCAAAATCTTTTTTCCAAATTCAAACTTCTATATCTTTCTTTTCAAATCAAATCAAATCAAATTCTTTTCAAATCTATTTCCAAATCAAGTCTCTTTTCTAGCACTTGCATATCATGCACCATGTCTTTTTTAAACATTCTTTTATAAAGTGGATAGCTTTGAACATTAGTTTGTCGAAGACTCTCATAGGTGAATATAGGGTAGATTGACATGTAGGTACCGAAAGGGCGGGATAGGGTGATGGCTTTGTGCGTCTTCCCTACACGTAACCAACCTTCGAACTTAGAATCACTGATTTCAAAGACCAAAAGGAGTTATTTTTCAAAAAGGGCTAAATGTTTTCTAAAGATTGCCAAACAACCTGTTTTTCTTAAAAACCCTCTCTTGAGGAGATATTTTGAAAATTGTTTTCCAAAACCCTAAGTGTAGTTTTCGGATTATGCTTAGTTTTTAGGTGACCTAACTCACCTTAATTAAGTTAGGTGGCGACTCCAAATCTTTTCAAAAAACCATTTATTTAGATCTATTTTCAATTCAAACCTAGTCGCACTCATTCTTCTAGGAGGGTGAGTTCTAACGAGAGAGTACTTCATTTTTCCCACTTGTGTGTGTATTCCTTGAGTGCGAAAAATCTGGGCGCGACAGCTAGCGACTCCACTGGGGACACTTAGAGGGTTAGGCCGTTAGTCATGTCCATTTACCCTTCACCCATGTAGAGTCTTCAATTAACTTGGTTCAATCCTATTCACTTTAAATTTTCAAAACCAAATTTTCAAATTTGTTTGCAAAAAAAAATCCATTTATTCATATTATCTTGTATTATGTTTGTCATCCACATACTAACACTTGCATCTTTGTTTTGTAGGTGTGCTTTTTGTTTGAGTTTTATTAATTGCTATGCATGAATGTGATGAACAGGGTGAATGGGAGCTGTTGGGCTCTTTCCTCCATTTTTAAAAATCACACACACTGCATGTGCACCTGCATTCTACATATTTGCATTATTACCCTAATATGTCCTTTCTAGTTAGAAAGGGGGAACGGTATATTGGTTGTGGGCAAGATGCTGTGTCAGTTTCTTCGCATACGGCCTCTTGATAGTTCCCATGCTCAGATCACCAACCGATTATGGCACCACCTCGGGGAGTGGGCCTAGGTTTGAAGATCCGGGGACCGAGCCTTTTTAGGATGTATTAGTCAACCCTTAACCTCATACTCATATAGACACCATGCATAGCTGAACCTATGCCGGATTTAAGACACGAGCACCGTTTTCAAAACCACGGAGGAAAGGCCGACTACTCTAACTTTCATTTATACCTATCTATTCCTGTTATTATACTGACTGTATTCATACTATTATAATGTCTGTCTAACTGCTCATGCATGCATGTTTATCTGGCTATTGCATTCTCTCTCCTTATACTCTTTGCATACCCATGTTCATGCATTCCATATTCCATGTCAAGACAAGAGTTCCAAGTAACTCAAGTCACTGCATTCTCATACATATGATCAACCCATTGAGAGTGACACCAAGGTCACTCTCCCTTGCATTAAACCTACCTAAGCCCTAAAGGTTTCCACGTAACCCTAAGGACTCATGGCATGCACCTCAATTCATTTCATAAGAGGGGCCCCAATCCCTCTATGCTCACGGAGATAGGGTTGCCAAGAAGACAAGGGGCAATCAATTAACAAGGTCTTTCAGCGACCTCCTCGACATCAAATCCAAGGAAGGCAAATCCAAAGACTCAAGAGTAGTTTAGGGTTTCCCTTTGTAAAAGTAGTGTCGCGCCCAGATTTTTCGCACTCGAGGAATACTCACCCAAGCGGGAAAAAACACTGTACTCTCTCGTTAGAACTCACCCTCCTAAAAGAATGAGTGTGACTAGGTTTGAATTGAAAATAAGTTTGAATAAAGGGCTTTTGAAAAACATTTGGAGTCTCCACCTAACTTGATTAAGGTGAGTTAGGTCACC
The DNA here is from genome assembly GCA_033060915.1 of Euryodendron excelsum. NCBI lineage: Eukaryota > Viridiplantae > Streptophyta > Magnoliopsida > Ericales > Pentaphylacaceae > Euryodendron > Euryodendron excelsum. Next base: position 23,988,738 of record CM065384.1, on the reverse strand, counting down.
TAAAAACAAGCATAGTCCGAAGACTACACTTAGGGTTTTTGAAAAATAATTTTGAAAATATCTCCTCAAGAGAGGGTTTTTAGGAAAACGGGTTGTTTGGCAATCTTTGGAAAATATTTAGCCCTTTTTAGAAAAACAACTCCTTTTTGGTCTTTGAAATCAGTGATTCTAGGTTCGGAGGCTGGTTACGTGTAGGGAAGACGCACTAAGCTATCACCCTACCCCGCTCTTTCGGTACCTACATGTCAATCTACCCTAGATTCACCTATGAGAGTCTTTAACTAACTATGGTTCAATCCTATCCATTTTAGAAAAACAATGTGTGAAAAATATGATGCATGATATGCAAGTGCAATAGAAAAGAATTGAAAAATAGATTTGGAAAGAGATAGATTTGAAATTGATTTGGTTTGAAAATAGATTTGAAATTGGAAAGTTTGAGAAATTTGGAAATAGAAAGTTTGAAAGTAGATAGAAATTTGAGATTTGAAAAGGTTTTGAAAACTGCACCCATGAGGGTGGAATTGAAAGTTTGAAAAGTATTGTGACCGCACCTATGAAGGTTGCCTACGTATCCCTTTGGGGGAATCAGGTCAGTCGTAGTTCGGACCGGAGTCCGATTGGAAATAGAAGAGTTGATTTGAAAAAAAAGATTGAATTGGAAGAAAGAAACTGAATTGAAAATTGGATTTGGTTTGAGATTAGAAGAGGAGATTGGAAATTGAAATTTTGGAAAAGATTGGACTTGGATTTGAAAAGGTAGATTTGGACTTGTTTTGGAAAAGAGAAGGTTTAAGAAAACCTAGACTTAGGAAAGAGAAGAGACCTAGGAAAGATTTGACTTGGCTTGGAAGATTTGGAAGGATTGGATTTTAGGAAATGTTTGAATTAGGAAAGGTTCAAGTTAGGAAAGTGTCATTTTAAGAAAGTTTCATTTTTGGAAAGTTTTGAAATTAGGAAAGTTTTGAATTAAGAAAGTTTCAACTTAGGAAAGAATTGTTTTAGGAAAGTTTCGAATTAGGAAAGTTTTAGGTTTAGGAAAGTTTTCACTTTAGGAAAGTTTTGAAATAGGAAGGTATTGAATTTAGAAATGTTTTTGAATTAGGAAAAGTTTAGTTTAAGAAAGGCTTAGAATTTAGAAAGTTTCAAGTTAAGAAAGTTTTGAATTTTGTAATGTTTTTGAAAAACGAAAATTTGAATTTGGAAAGCTTTGAAAACAAAGAAGTTTTGAAAATAAGAAAGTTACGTTTTAGGAAAGGTTTGAAAAAGGAAAGTTTTCAGTTTATGAAATGTTTGAAGTAAGAAAGGTTTCAACTTAAGAAAGTCTTGAATTAAGAAAGTTTTGAATTTAGAAAAGTTTTAGATTTGGAAAGATTTGAAGTTCAAGAAAGTTTAGAATTTAGAAAGTTTCGAATTTGGAAAGATTTGAAATTTAGAAAGTTTAAGATTTAGAAAGTTTTATAGTTTTAGGAAATCTTAAGATTAGGAAAGGTTTGAGTTTAGAAAAAGTTTGAAAAATTAGATTTGGAAAGTTGAGATTTGGAAAAGGGGTAGGATTAGGAAAGGGTTGAATTAGGAAAGATTTTTATGTTCAAGTTTTTGGAAACTTAAGATTTAGGAAAGTGGAAGGTTAGGAAGGATTTGAATTAGGAAAAATTTGGATTTTGAAACTTAAGGAAAGATTTGAAGTTTAGGTTTAGGAAACTTATGGTTTAGGAAGGTAGGAAATTAGGAAGGTTTGGATTAGGAAGGGATTGGATTTGGTTTTAAAAAGCAAAAGGTTTGATTTATTTCCAAAAACGGAGGATAGGATCTAGTTTTCTAAACGGGGAGATTGGATTTGGTTTCTTAAAGGGAAGATTTGATTTGACAGGGATTTGGAAAGGGAGATTCTAGAAACCCTAGTTTTGAAAAATTGTGGTTTTGACGTAGAAAAGAGGTTTTGAAAATATGTATAGTTTTGATGTAGAAAACAAAAGATTTTGAAAACCTAGGTTTGGGGCAAAGTTTGAAAATCATGTTTTTGGAAAGAAAATTAGGGTTTCCTAATTTTGGGCTCTAAGGCTTGACTTGGGCTCTAAGGAAAGATTTTTTAGAAAATGCGTTTTTGGAAACGAAGGTTTTCTAGAAGGGGAATCCTAGGGAGGAGTTTTTGAAAAGTGTATTTTTGGAAACGTAGATTTTAGAAGGAAAATCCTAGAGGAGAATTTCTAAAAGGAAAGATTTTGGAAAGAGAGTTTTTTAGAAAGGTTTTCGGAGAGAGTTTTTTAGGAAGGTGAATCTAGGGAGTGTTTTCAGAAAGCGAATTTTGAGGAGAGGATTTTGGAAAGGAGTTGAAAAAGGGAGTTTTGAAAAATAGATTTTAGGAGGGAGTTTTTGAAAACAATTTTGAAGAGAAAAGTTTTAGGAAAGTATGTTGAAAAAGAGATTTTTAGGAAGGGATTTTTGAAGAGAGAGTTTTTTGGAAAGCATGGAAATGTCTCACTTTCCTAAAGCGATTCTAGCCAAAAGAGGGCTAGAACCACTGTAAGAAAGTAGTTTTGGAAAACAATAAGATTTGAAAATATAGGCCAAAAAGGTCACTTTTAATGTAACATTTTCCTAAAGCAACCCTAGCCATGGAAAGGCTGGAATCACCCTAGAATTGTGGTTTTGAAAACATGTTTTTGAAAAAGAGATTTTGATGCAATTTTGAAGACAAGTTTGAAAACGTTTTTAAAAACAACTTTGAAAACGGTTTTTGGAAGATGCAAGACTATGATATGCACAATACAATTTGGGGTCGTGAAAATACAAGGTTAAGGCTTCACCACATAATCAAGGGGGCCGGACCCACGGTGGTCTTTGGTTAGACTAGAAGAAAGCCCCCGACACGGTGACTCTCCAATAGCCCAATCCTACACATGGACCGGGAATCCCCTTATTTCAAGCATGCAAAGAAAGGGTGGGGAAGAGATGGGGGATTAAAATAGAGAAAACCCTAGTGGGTTGGACAGAGAAGAAAGAGGGGGGAAGTACAGAAAATTAAAGAGAAAGCCTACCGTATGTCTTCTTTATTTTGCGCGCCGCGCTGTCTTCGGTCTTCGGTCTTTGTCTTGATTTTCACCTTTAGTCTTCAAGAGTTGTCTTCAAGCTTTGGATTGCAGCTCTTCAAGTTTTCAAAGGATGGTTGAAGGCTAGTGTATGAGTGTATGGGGGAGTGTATGAGTGTATAGGAGGCTAGGGTTTAGTGGAGGGTGGCTAGGGTTTGGAAAACCTAGGGAGGTTAGGGTTTAAGAGGTGCTCGAGCTTTGTATATCGAAATATAGGATTCTTAGGTTAAGTTTGCAGACCCTTTTCACGTTGAATGAGGCTCTGTATTTATAGAAGTTGGACGAACCTGGCGCCTGTTGCAGTGGCGCCAGGGCAAAATTTATACTGGCGCCACTAGTAGTGGCGCTAGGCTATTTTTTGGCTTGGCGCCACTACTAGTGGCGCCAGCCAATTAGGAAAGATTTAAGGTCGGCAAGCAACGTATCTTTGACTAGATTTGGGCGCCTGTACTAGTGACTACCATGTAAACTTTAGCCTGGCTTCACTAGGAATGACTCCGGAAAGTCTGAGAATGATTTGGAGGAGCCGAGAATGACCCGAAAGGCTGGAAAGGAGCAGGAACACTTAAAATAGTGTCCTGGAAGTATTTGACTTGAAAAGTGAGGACAAAATGTGTCGGAGAGGTTGACCAAGCCTTTAGGGGCAAAACGGTCAATCGGACTAAGAAACTGCCGGGGAGAACTCGGATTGTCCCGGAAAAGGACTTGGGATCTGGAAACATTATTTAGAATGTTTCTAGAGGTTGCCGGTTTGATTCCCAGAGCCCGTGTGGTCAGAAAAGGAGACCGGCTCACTAGGGGCAAAACGGTCATTTTGTACTGGGTTGGCCGGAACTGACTCAGAATGATTCGGAAAGGTAAAGGAAGGTTGAGAATACTATAAAAAGTATTCTCGGGACATTACCGGTTTGATACTCAAAGCCGGTATGGTCAAAGAAGGAGACCGGCCCTCCAGGGGTAAAACGGTCATTTTATACCAGGTTGGCCGGAACTGACTCGGAATGATTCGGAAAGGTAAAAGAAGGTTGAGAATACTATAAAAAGTATTCTCGGGACATTACCGGTTTGATACCCAGAGCCGGTGTGGTTCCCGGGGCATTCGAACGCCTAGGGGCAAAATGGTGATCTTGACCGGAAAGTCTCGAAAAAGGTCCTAAGGGTAGTTTGGTCCTTTTCCACCGAAGTGGGCTAACAGCCCTGGTGTTGACCTAGGTTTTGAGTGTTTCCGCCACTCTAACGGTATAAGTATTTCCGCTACTCGGACGGGGTTGATGATTTGTGAGTATTTCCGCTACTCGGACGAGGTTGATGATTTGTGAGTATTTCCGCTACTCTAACGGTTCTGTGAGTACTTCCGCTACTCTAACGGCTTTGCGAGTATTTCCGCTACTCTAACGGCTTTGCGAGTATTTTCGCTACTCTAACGGCTTTGTGAGTACTTCCGCTACTCTAACGGCTTTGCGAGTATTTTCGTTACTCTAACGGCTTTGTGAGTATTTCCGCTACTCTAACGGCTTTGGGAGTACTTCCGCTACTCTAACGGCTTTGCGAGTATTTCCGCTACTCTAACGGCTTTGTGAGTATTTCCGCTACTCTAACGGTTTTATGAGTAGTTTTGTTACTCGGACCGTCTCAAGGAATAAACTGTCTCGAGAGAGGGATTGGAAAGGGGTCTTACCGTCTCCGAAGAGACGTGCCTGGATTGTGAGTGTTTCCACCACTCTAACGGTTTTGTGAGTATTTCCGCTACTCTAACGGTTTTGTGAGTGTTTCCGCCACTCTAACGGTTTTGTGAGTAGTTTTGCTACTCGGACCATCTCGAGGAATAAACTGTCTCGAGAGAGGGATTGGAATTGGAATAAGAAAGGACAATGCCCCTAAGGGCATTTTGGTCATTTTGCCTCTATTTGGGCCTGACAGGCCTGCGAAGCGATGGAAAGACGGAATTTGGACCTAGAGAATTGGTTTCGATTGGAATATGCCCAATATGACTTGAAAACAAGTCTGGACGGAGTGTAGACTGCCGAGCGGTCAAAAATGGGGTGCTTACTGCTGCCCCTCTTTTTCTGTCTTTGCTTGTCAAAGACAGAAAACGATAAGAGTAAGAGTCCCATGTTGACCGTGAGGCAGTCAGAGGGACGAAGACTGGAAATCTTCCGACAAGGGTCGAAAATGGATAACAGGCCAAAAAGGCCTTCGAAAACGAATTTTGGCGGGAAAAAAGGGCAAAACTGCCCAGAATATGGAGGGAATTCATTTTGACCTAAGACTTGAGTTTTGAAATCTTGTTGGACAGAAAACTTAGAAAAATTTTGGAAAATTGCATTTTAGGAGACATTTTGGAGGTAAGAATTTAAGAACTCTTTCGGATTTGAAAAATTTTTAGATTGACAAGGATTTAGGATAGAAAACTTTCGAATTTTGATAGAAATTTTGGAAGGAAGAATTTTTGAATGAAACCTTGAAAATTTTTTAAGGATTTATTTTGTCTAAGACTCTTTTAAAAAAAAAGTTTGGGGGGCCAGGATTTGGAAAAGGGATTTTCTTGAAGAACTGAATCAGAAATACTTAGGAGATGGATTGAAAAAATTTAAGATCTGATTTTGAAAATGACTTTCACCCTGATTTTTTAGGTAGAATTTGATTTTAAAAAGTGATTTTGATGATGAACTTTTGGAAAAGAGAATCAGAAAACCTTTTGGAAACTGATTTTGGAAAGGAATTTTTAGAAAAACGAATTTTGGAAAACTTTTTGGAGGACAATAATAGGAAACCATTAGGAAACTGATTTTTGAAAAAGAACTTTCGAAGGGAAGAAGGTAAGAAACGTTTTGAGAAATTTTTAAGGAACCTGTGATAGTTGGTTTTAGAAAAGAAACCTTGAATAAAAAGTTTAAGAAACTTTTATGTTGGTCTGAATAGGATATATATGGAAGTTGTGTCCTTCATTTTTATTTTTGTTTCACCTTTGGTTATTATCATTATTATTATTTTTTGTTGCTTTTATCTCTTTATCTTTTGAACTGCATGTATCGAATATTAATACCTCTTACCTTGACTTACCTTTTCAGGATGACGGACGCAGGCGATGAGGGTTCTGAAAAGAGACACCGCTTTGGAAAGATGGCCCGAACGGATTCCTGTTGGCAGCTCCAGTCGCTCTAGAGGTAGTCACAAATCAACTAGCAGGGTATCCTCTAGCCAGAATGGAAAGGAGGAGTAGGCTTCCAGTCAACCCCTTCCCATCAGTCAAGCAAATATTTGAAGAGGAAACGGATGCCGAGGTTTTCCACTTTTGTCCTTTGGGATGGCTGACATTATATTGAGTCGACTGCGGATTTGGGATGATGGGTATCCTCCAGATGAGCAAGACATTTTCACTGATCCTTTGGTTACATGGCTTCTCTCCTATTAATGTAGCTTATTTTCGGCAGTGGTTCCCTTTTGGCCACTTGACCCGTCTTTCTTGAGGAATGTGAGCCTACCCCTACTCCCCATAACTATGGCTTCCTCCTAGGTCTTCGGGACGGTTCAGCTGACATTGTGGGACCTACTTTTCCTAATAGCTGCGTCGCGATTGTCTCTTTTTAGCTTGGGCTCCGCTGTGCGGCCTTTTCTTCTAATCTCTTGCCCCTAGTTTTCTTATGTCCCAACGAAGCTCTTGTTCTCACATTCTGAGTTTGCGACGCACAAGAGAGCTCATTCAGGGGATTGAAATACTTCTCAAGATTGGTCCATTTCTTCATGATGGCCCTAACTCTGTTTCTCTTGAACTTGTTGATGTCTCCGTGAAGGGGTGATTCAGTCGGCCGTTGATTGCGTGCGTTGCTCGCCAGGATTTGTGAAGGACACTCATATGCCCCTATGGTTGTGGGACAGAACTTCATGAACTAGACTTTGGCAGGGGGGCGATGCTCATTGTTGGGGATGTGCCTCATTATTCCAGCTTTGGGTGATCGGACACTTACTCACTTCCCCTCTTTTGAAGTCATTTGATCGGGGAGGTCGAGGGTGGGCCATTCCCCCATTCTCTGTTTCTTGTTGGTCATGGAAATCTGAGCTTTCTGAGGTGTGAGCCAGTACCGGAGATATCTGAGGGGTGGCTTCAGTTCTTTTTTACATTTTGCTTTGTTCCCTGTTTCCAATTTGAGAGAAAGAGAAAGACATAGAGTGAGTTTGTACAAAAATAGTTTAAGAATGCCCCGGTAAGGGGTGAACGCATGTCATACTTTTTTTTATGAAGTGAATGTGTGCCCTACTTTTTATGAATGCACAGGTTCACACAGAATTGGAATTGAATGCACGTTGTACTTTTGGATAATGTGCATACATAAATAGAATTTAATGCAATGTTCCCCATTTTTTTTTTTGTGATAAATGCATAGATTTATGTAGGAATTAATTTAAATGCATAACCTACTTCCTTACAAATGAACAAGTTCATACAGGAATGCAGTTGAATGCATGCATAGATACAAACTACACATGAATCTAAATGGATGTACAGGTTATACATGTCAGGGATGCATCAGTACTACATGTATATAAGCTATTTACAAAAAAAATCTCAGGATTGCCCCTTAGGCACATACTCTCAGGATTCTGTTCCTTTCCAGGATTCTGCCCCATTTAGTTTTGTCCCATTCTCATCGGGGTGTGATAGCATTTGCTCCATTCTCTAGGGATCTTGACCTTTTGGTTTGCTATCTTATCTCTACTTTCTACAGGGTTATTGTTTGGGGTGTTTCTGAGCTCACTTGGGTTTCTCTCACAGATCTCCAAAATGCCATCATGGCTCGAGCGACAACCCGCATGCCCTTTGTAGAGCGATAAACAGCTAAGCCCTCAATCTGAGAAGACTTCTTTTAGGACCGTAATGTAGGCTGGGTTTAAGGGTTGTAAGAAATAAAGGGATATTTAGGCTCAAAGATTTTCTTTTAATGGGTTGTTAAAACCGAAACCATTTGAGCACATCTTGGAGCATGAGATTGCCCCTTGCATTCTCTTGCAATTCTCCTTTCTCACCCTACTTGTCTTAGTATTGTTCAGGCTTATTTGGACTAAGTAATTCTCTTTGATCAGAGAGGACTTTAATTTGGACCGTAACGTAGGCTAGGTTAAGGGGTTTATGAATGAACGGGATATGTAAGCTCAAATTTAATGTTGCTTCCAGTAGGGTTAGATCCGCACCATCCTTGGTTGGTCTTCCACTGGGGTTTCATCCCCTGATATCCTCCTCTAGCTTCAAAAACATATTTGGCTCATTTAGATCAAGCAATCCTTCTCAATCAGAGTGGACTTTAGTAGGGTTGTAATGTAGGTCATAGGTTAGGGTTTAACAAGAAAGGGTAAAGGCTCAAACCTATTTCTTCTACTGAGTTTCTTTGTAACCTAGGATCATCTTTAGATTTCCTTCTTGCTTTTGACCATATATTTCTCATGGTGAAAACGACTCTTTTCTTTCACCCTTTTCATGTGCTTTTTGAGGGAAACATGACTCCCTTCTCATTTGATTTTCTTATTATGCTTTTGAAGATGATTCAATCATGGTTTTCTTCAGGCCTTTCTTTAGATAGACTTTTTTTTTTTGGCCTCTTGCCCCTTGGCAAGTCCCTTTCTTTACCTTGTCCTTTCTTTTCTTTTATGGACCGCCTAATTCTTCGATCCTTTTTCTTTAGACCTTTTCGTTGGCGGTTTAATCTACCCAATGTGGGCGGTGATCCCTAGGTTAGGTTTTTTCGGGAAAAGGATAGATGGCTCAACAGGTTTGGCAAGGGGTTTCTTTTGACTGTATGGGAAATGAAATGGTGGCCTCTCTTCATTTTGAATAAGATTGCTTGATCCATAGAGCCTTCATGTTACTTCAGCTTGATGGTCGATGACGTTCTCTACCAGATCTTTTGCTGCTTGACTGCCCCAGTGTGGGGGGATGGTTTCGGATCAAGGTTGACAAAAAGAAAACTTCCGCTTCCTATGAGGCACTAATGGTTTAAGCAAAGGGAATATTTCTGTGTATGATAATAGAATTGAGGGCCTCTAATCATTTCAAATTGAATTGCTTAGGCCATAAAGCCTTTGTACAAAATTTAGACATTACTCCTAGGGACGATGGGTTTCTGTCAATGAAACCCTACATGTTCTATCAAATCAACTATTTTGTGCTCACCCCAATGTGGGGGATGGTTATGGGTTTGGGGATATCTGAAAAGAAATTATGTACGGCTCTAGTGGGCTGAGCAAAGAGTGGTGTTTATTTGGGATAAGTAGAACAATGGCTTCTCATCATTTTAGGGACTCGGCTGCCCATCGCTTAGCCAGGATATCACACAAGTGTCGCCTTTTCAATAAACTCTGCACTTCTCTATTGAGACTGTCTTCCTCCTATCTCTCATTCTCTCATTCTCTCTCGAAGGTTTTAACCCCTTTTAAATAGGTGGCCTATGCTATCCCATCCTTCAAGTCGAGTCATCACTAAATGGGAAAGAATCCTTAAACGCAACAATTCTCCACAACAGTATGAGACAAAAGGGGATAAACTGGAACTTCATCTTTTTCATTTCAAATCATGAATGCACGGCATGTGTGTTTATTTAAATAAGATATGCAAGAAAATAGACAGACAAAAAAGAAACAGATGAATTTTATGAAAACCTCCCTTTTCTTGTGGGCCTTTTGGTGAGAATCCTTAATAGGGTTTTAGGACTACATCAACCTCTTGGTGCTTCATTCAATAGGCATATCAATGGAGGGCGAGTTCACAATATTTGTCATGCATTTAGAAGTTAGAGGATGTGTTGTTGCGATGCACGGGTCTGACAAGACTTCGCAGCTAGTGAAGTCCTCCTCTGCTTGAAGTCCTCCTCTGCTTGGATTATGATTGTTGCGACATGTCGTGGAGGTAATGTCTTGTAGGTGGACGGTCAGTTCTTCTTGCTCTTTGATGTAGGTTTGGTATTTTCTAACAACTAGGTTTATCCTTCCATGAGTTTGAATCTGATGAGGTGCTAGAGGGATTCCATGAATTCAGTCGTGTTCTTTGACCTACAAAAAGAAAAAGAAAATGCAGTCAGTATGTGAAGTTGGAAGTTTTATGCGATGCATGTCCTATGGAGGTCCCTTCATTGAGGGAATCTAGGCATGATGACAAGTCCATTTTGGAGGCAGGGTTTTTCCCCTATTATGCAATACAATACCTCTTCAGTGTGGGCCGGTTGATGTTTCTTTATTTGGGCAATCCCACCTCCATGGACTGAGAGAGATTTGGGCCTCTCTCGAGATATGGTTCTATGCATGCCATGAATCCTTAGGGTTTAAGAACCCTTAGGAGTTTTGGTAGGTTTGATTAACATGAGATTGGATTGCTCCTTTCTCTCTACGGTTGATTAAATGCATGAAAATGAAATGACTTGAGTTTCTTGGAACTCTTGTCTTGGAATGGATATGGGTGTATGAACATAATAAAAGTGAACATGTGAGTAGTAGGATAATCATAAATAGATGGTTGAGGAAACCCCCTTCTTGTCTTGCTTCTGTCTTCGGTTCTCTTAGTACTTGGAGATGGGCAGATAGAAGACAAGAAACAAAAGAGAAGTTAGTGCCTTGATTTGAAAATTTTTATGCAATGCATGTCCTAGAGGTGCCCCTACTTAGAGGGGAGACTATACATGATGCATTGGCTCACTCTTGGAGATAGGGGATTTGCCCCTGTATGCAGATACTTTACCGTCGAGTAAGAATCTTCAGCCATTCATGCATTCATTCATAAAAATAAAGAAGTACATTAAATTTTGGGTTTAAGGTACAAAAGAATTGGAATACATTTTAATAGGGGGAGGGGGGAACATTTTCCTTTGGACTTCTACCTATCTACTTTTACAAAGGGAGACCCTAAACTACTCTTGAGTCTTCGGATTCTCCTTCGTTGGATTTGATGTCGAGGAGGTCGCTGAGAGACCTTGTTGATTGATTGCCTCTTGTCTTCTTGGCAACCCTATCTCCGTGAGCATAGAGGGATTGAGGCCCCTCTTATGGAATGAATTGAGATGCATGCAATGAGTCCTTAGGGTTACGCGGGAACCCTTAGGGTTTGGGTAGGTTTAGTGCAAGGGAGAGTAACTTTGGTGTCACTCTCAACGAGTTGATCATATGCATGAGAATGCAGTGACTTGAGTTACTTGGAACTCTTGTCTTGATATGAAATATTAAATGCATGAACATGGATATGCAAAGAGTATAAGGAAAGAAAGTACAACTAAAGTAAACATGTATACATGAATAGTTAGACAGGCATTATAACAGTATAAACACAAGCATTATATCAGCAGGTATAAATGAAAGTAAGAGCAATCGCCCTTTCCTCCGTGATTTTGAAAACGGTGCTCGTGTCTTAAATCCGGCAGAGGTTCGGCTATGCATGGTGTCTGTATGAGTATGAGGTTGAGGGTTGAATAATGCGTCCTAAAAAGGCTCGGTCCCCGGATCTTCAAACCTAGGCCCACTCCCCGAGGTGGTGCCATGATCGGTTGGTGATCCGAGCGGGGGAACCATCAAGAGGCCGTGGGCGAAGAAACTGACACAGCATCTTGCCCACAACCAATATACCGTTCCCCCTTTCAAACTAGAAAGGACATATCAGGGTATGCAAGTATGCAGAATGCAAGTGCACATGCAGTGTGTGTGTGATTTTTAAAAGTGGAGGAAAGGGCCCAACAACTCCCATTCATCCTGTACATCACATTCATGCAAAGCAGTTAACAAAATTTAAACATAAAGTGCACCTACAAAACAAAGATGCAAGTGTCAGTATGTGGATGACAAACATAATACAAGATAATATGAATAAATGCATGTTTTTTTGAAAATAATTTTGAAAATTTTGGTTTTGAAGATTTAAAGTGAATAGGATTGAACCAAGTTAATTGAAGACTCTACATGGGTGAAGGGTAAAGCGACATGACTACGGCCTAACCCTCTAAGTCTCCCCAGCGGAGTCGCCAGCTGTCGCGCTCGGATTTTTCGCACTCGAGGAATACTCACCCAAGCGGGAAAAACACTGTACTCTCTCGTTAGAACTCACCCTCCTAAAAGAATGTGTGCGACTAGGTTTGAATTGAAAATAAGTTTGAATAAAAGGCTTTTGAAAAACATTTGGAGTCGCCACCTAACTTGATTAAGGTGAGTTAGGTCACCTAAAAACTAAGCATAGTCCGAAGACTATACTTAGGGTTTTTGAAAAACAATTTTGAAAATATCTCCTCAAGAGAGGGTTTTTAGGAAAACGGGTTGTTTGGCAACCTTTGGAAAATATTTAGCCCTTTTTAGAAAAACAACTCCTTTTTGGTCTTTGAAATCAGTGATTCTAGGTTCGGAGGTTGGTTACGTGTAGGGAAGACGCACTAAGCTATCACCCTACCCCGCTCTTTCGGTACCTACATGTCAATCTACCCTAGATTCACCTATGAGAGTCTTTAACTAACTATCGTTCAATCCTATCCATTTTAGAAAAACAATGTTTAAAAAAAATATGATGCATGATATGCAAGTGCAATAGAAAAGAATTGAAAAATAGATTTGGAAAGAGATGGATTTGAAATTGATTTGATTTGAAAATAGATTTGAAATTGGAAAGTTTGAGAAATTTGGAAATAGAAAGTTTAAAAGTAGATGGAAATTTGAGATTTGAAAAGGTTTTGAAAACCGCACCCATGAGGGTGGAATTGAAAGTTTGAAAAGTATTGTGACCGCACCTAAGAAGGTTGCCTACGTATCCCTTTAGGGGAATCAGGTCAGTCGTAGTTCGGACCGGAGTCCGATTGGAAATAGAAGAGTTGATTTGAAAAAAAAGATTGAATTGGAAGAAAGAAACTGAATTGAAAATTGGATTTGGTTTGAGATTAGAAGAGGAGATTGGAAATTGAAATTTTGGAAAAGATTGGACTTGGATTTGAAAAGGTAGATTTGGACTTGTTTTGGAAAAGAGAAGGTTTAAGAAAACCTAGACTTAGGAAAGAGAAGAGACCTAGGAAAGATTTGACTTGGCTTGGAAGATTTGGAAGGATTGGATTTTAGGAAATGTTTGAATTAGGAAAGGTTCAAGTTAGGAAAGTGTCATTTTAAGAAAGTTTCATTTTTGGAAAGTTTTGAAATTAGAGAAGTTTTGAATTAAGAAAGTTTCAACTTAGGAAAGCGTTGTTTTAGGAAAGTTTCGAATTAGGAAAGTTTTAGGTTTATGAAAGTTTTCACTTTAGGAAAGTTTTGAAATAGGAAGGTATTGAATTTAAAAATGTTTTTGAATTAGGAAAAGTTTAGTTTAAGAAAGGCTTAGAATTTAGAAAGTTTCAAGTCAAGTTTTGAATTTTGTAATGTTTTGAAAAAGGAAAATTTTGAATTTGGAAAGCTTTGAAAACAAGGAAGTTTTGAAAATAAGAAAGTTTCGTTTTAGGAAAGGTTTGAAAAAGGAAAGTTTTCAGTTTAGGAAATGTTTGAATTAAGAAAGGTTTCAACTTAAGAAAGTCTTGAATGAAGAAAGTTTTGAATTTAGAAAAGTTTTAGATTTGGAAAGATTTGAAGTTCAAGAAAGTTTAGAATTTAAAAAGTTTCGAATTTGGAAAGATTTGAAATTTAGAAAGTTTAAGATTTAGAAAGTTTTATAGTTTTAGGAAATCTTAAGATTAGGAAAGGTTTGAGTTTAGAAAAAATTTGAAAAATTAGATTTGAAAAGTTGAGATTTGGAAAAGGGGCAGGATTAGGAAAGGGTTGAATTAGGAAAGATTTTTATGTTCAAGTTTTTGGAAACTTAAGGTTTAGGAAAGTGGAAGGTTAGGAAGGATTTGAATTAGGAAAGATTTGGATTTTGAAACTTAAGAAAAGATTTGAAGTTTAGGTTTAGGAAACTTATGGTTTAGGAAGGTAGGAAATTAGGAAGGTTTGGATTAGGAAGGGATTAGATTTGGTTTTTAAAAGCAAAAGGTTTGATTTATTTCCAAAAACAGAGGATAGGATCTAGTTTCCTAAACAGGGAGATTGGATTTGGTTTCTTGAAGGGAAGATTTGATTTGACAAGGATTTGGAAAGGGAGAGTTTAGAAACCCTAGTTTTGAAAAATTGTGGTTTTGACGTAGAAAAGAGGTTTTGAAAACATGTATAGTTTTGATGTAGAAAACAAAAGATTTTGGAAACCTAGGTTTGGGGCAAAGTTTGAAAATCATGTTTTTGGAAAGAAAATTAGGGTTTCCTAATTTTGGGCTCTAAGGCTTGACTTGGGCTCTAAGGAAAGAGTTTTTAGAAAATGCGTTTTTGGAAATGAAGGTTTTCTAGAAGGGGAATCCTAGGGAGGAGTTTTTGAAAAGTGTGTTTTTGGAAACGTAGATTTTAGAAGGAAAATCCTAGAGGAGAATTTCTAAAAGGAAAGATTTTGGAAAGAGAGTTTTTTAGAAAGGTTTTCAGAGAGAGTTTTTTAGGAAGGTAAATCTAGGCAGTGTTTTCAGAAAGCGAATTTTGAGGAGAGGATTTTGGAAAGGAGTTGAAAAAGGGAGTTTTGAAAAATAGATTTTAGGAGGGAGTTTTTGAAAACAATTTTGAAGAGGAAAGTTTTAGGAAAGTATGTTGAAAAAGAGATTTTTAGGAAGAGATTTTTGAAGAGAGAGTTTTTTGGAAAGCATGGAAACGTCGCACTTTCCTAAAGCGATTCAAGCCAAAAGAGGGCTAGAACCACTTTAAGAAAGTAGTTTTGGAAAACAATAAGATTTGAAAATATAGGCCAAAAAGGTCACTTTTCATGTAACACTTTCCTAAAGCAACCCTAGCCATGGAAAGGTTGGAATCACCCTAGAATTGTGGTTTTGAAAACATGTTTTTGAAAAAGAGATTTTGATGCAATTTTGAAAACAAGTTTGAAAACGTTTTGAAAATCAACTTTGAAAACGGTTTTTGGAAGATGCAAGACTATGATATGCACAATACAATTTGGGGTCGTGAACATACAAGGTTAAGGCTTCACCACATAATCAAGGGGGTCTGACCTACGTGGTCTTTGGTTAGACTAGAAGAAAGCCCCCGACACGGTGACTCTCCAATAGCCCAATCCTACACATGGACTGGGAATCCCCTTGTTTCAAGCATGCAAAGAAAGGGTGGGGAAGAGATGGGGGATTAAAATAGAGAAAACCCAAGTGGGTTGGAGAGAGAAGAAAGAGGGGGGAAGTACAGAAAATTAAAGAGAAAGCCTACCGTATGTCTTCTTTATTTTGCGCGCCGCGCTGTCTTCGGTCTTCGGTCTTTGTCTTGATTTTCACCTTCAGTCTTCAAGGGTTGTCTTCAAGCTTTGGATTGCAGCTCTTCAAGTTTTCAAAGGATGGTTGAAGGCTAGTGTATGAGTGTATGGGGGAGTGTATGAGTGTATAGGAGGCTAGGGTTTAGTGGAGGGTGGCTAGGGTTTGGAAAACCTAGGGAGGCTAGGGTTTAGGAGGTGCTCGAGCTCTGTATATCGAAATATAGGATTCTTAGGTTAAGTTTGCAGACCCTTTTCATGTTGAATGAGGCTCTGTATTTATAGAAGTTGGACAAACCTGGCGCCTGTTGCAGTGGCGCTAGGGCAAAATTTACACTGGCGCCACTAGTAGTAGCGCTAGGCTATTTTTTGGCTTGGCGCCACTACTAGTGGCGCCAGCCAATTAGGAAAGATTTAAGGTCGGCAAGCAACGTATCTTTGACTAGATTTGGGCGCCTGTACTAGTAACTACCATGTAAACTTTAGCCTGGTTTCACTAGGAGTGACTCCGGAAAGTCCGAGAATGATTTGGAGGAGCCGGGAATGACCCGGAAGGCTGGAAAGGAGCAGGAACACTTAAAATAGTGTCCTGGAGGTATTTGACTTGAAAAGTGAGGACAAAATGTGTTGGAGAGGTTGACAGGGCCTTTAGGGGCAAAACGGTCAATCGGACTAAGAAACTGCCAGGGCGAACTCGGATTGTCCCAGAAAATGACTTGGGATCTAGAAACATTATTTAGAATATTCCCAGAGGTTGCCGGTTTGATTCCCAGAGCCGGCGTGGTCAAAAAAGGAGACCGGCCCACTAGGGGCAAAACGGTCATTTTGTACCGGGTTGGCCGGAACTGACTCGGAATGATTCGGAGAGGTAAAGGAAGGTTGAGAATAATATAAAAAGTATTCTCGGGACATTACCGGTTTGATACTCAAAGCCGGTATGGTCGAAGAAGGAGACCGGCCCTCTAGGGGTAAAACGGTCATGTTGTACCAGGTTGGCCGGAACTAACTTGGAATGATTCGGAAAGGTAAAGGAAGGTTGAGAATACTATAAAAAGTATTCTCGGGACATTACCGGTTTGATACCCAAAGCCGGTGTGGTTCCCGGGGCGTTCGATCGCCTAGGGGCAAAATGGTGATCTTGACCGGAAAGTCTCGGAAAAGGTCCTAAGGGTAGTTTGGTCCTTTTCCACCGAAGTGGGCTAATAGCCACTGGTGTTGACCTAGGTTTTGAGTGTTTCCGCCACTCTAACGGTATGAGTATTTTCGCTACTCGGACGGGGTTGATGATTTGTGAGTATTTCCGCTACTCAGACGGGGTTGATGATTTGTGAGTATTTCTGCTGCTCTAACGGCTTGGCGAGTATTTCCGCTACTCTAATGGCTTTGCGAGTATTTCCGCTACTCTAACGGCTTTGCGAGTATTTCCACTACTCTAACGGCTTTGTGAGTACTTCCGCTACTCTAACGGCTTTGCGAGGATTTCCGTTACTCTAACGGCTTTGTGAATATTTCCGCTACTCTAATGGCTTTGGGAGTACTTCCGCTACTCTAACGGCTTTGCGAGTATTTCCGCTACTCTAACGGCTTTGTGAGTACTTCCGCTACTCTAACGGCTTTGTGAGTACTTCCGTTACTCTAACGGTTTTATGAGTAAGTTTGTTACTCGGACTGTCTCGAGGAATAAACTGTCTTGAGAGAGGGATTGGAAAGGGGTCTTACTGTCTCCGAAGAGACGTGCCTGGATTGGAGCCGTTTCGAGGAATAAACTGTCTCGAGAGTGGGATTAGAAAGGGGTCTTACCGTCTTCGAAAAGACATGCTTGGATTGGAGCCGTCTCGAGGAATAAACTGTCTCGAGAGAGGGATTAGAAAGGGGTCTTACCGTCTCCGAAGAGACGTGCTTGGATTGTGAGTGTTTCCGCCACTCTAACGGTTTTGTGAGTATTTCCGCTACTCTAACGGTTTTGTGAGTGTTTCTGCCACTCTAACGGTTTTGTGAGTAGTTTTGCTACTCGGACCGTCTCGAGGAATAAACTGTCTAGAGAGAGGGATTGGAATTGGAATAAGAATGGACAATGCCCCTAAGGGCATTTTGGTCATTTTGCCTCTATTTGGGCCTGACAGGCCCGCGAAGATATGGAAAGACGGAATTTGGACCTAGAGAATTGGTTTTGATTGGAATATGCCCAAAATGACTTGAAAACAAGTCTGGACAGAGTGTAGACTGCCGAGCGGTCAAAAATGGGGTGCTTACAAGTAGATAGGTGGAAATCTAAAGGAAAATGTTCCCCCTCCCCCTATTAAAATGTATTTCAATTCTTTTGTATCTTAAACCCAAAATTTAATGTACTTCTTTACCTTTGTGAATAAATGCATGGATGGTTGAAGGTTCCTACTTGATGGTAAGGCATCTGCATACAGGGGCAAATTTCCTATCTCCAAGAGTGGGCCAATACATCATGACTAGTTTCTCTCCTAAAAAGGGGCACCCTAGGACATGCATTGCATAAAGCTTTCTAAAAACCAAAAACTGACTTGTGACTTGTGTTTTTGTCTTTTTCTTTCTTCCTTTTCTATTTCTATTTACAGAAGTCACCTTGCACTGAGTCAACATTACTCCCAAGAAAGGGCAACATCCACCTAGGGATCCCATTATCACCCAACAAAGAGCATCACTGATGGCTGCTAATCCTGAAGAATCCTCTCAGGTCTCTCGAGAGGAAGTCAACGAAATGAGGACTAAGATGGATGAGATGCTCAAACCCATTCAAACTCTGGCCATGAAGGATGCTACTGCGGTCCCGTCATCATCCATGACTTCATCCAAAGACCTTGAACCCGTTAATCTAAGGATCATGCTTCAGTCTGACAATGCTGGGAGGACTAAGGAAGATGCTAAAGGGGTCAACACTGAAGAAGAAGAGACCATATTGCTTTCACCTGCCATAAAGATGGCCTCTCTAGACCCTCTCAGTCTAAAAATCCAAGGGTTGGAGGATTCATTTCAAAGTCTCCATGGCCACGATGCTTACGGGTTCACTTCCTATGATGAACTCTGCTTCTTCCCTAACCACCCGAGACTTGCTAAGTTTAAAATGCCCGACTTTCAAAAGTACGATGGTACCGGTAACCCCGTTGCTCATCTTCGTCTATATGCTGGAGCGCTAAGTGGACATGGCAAAGATCCCAAACTCCTTATACAACTATTCCAACACAGCCTCACAAGGTTTGCTCTACAGTGGTTTGCTCGTCTGGACTTAAGGAAGATCACAACCTGGATGGAGCTAGTCAATGCGTTCAAAGCCTAATACCGTCACAACATCGACCTCACTTCCAATTGATGGTCCTTGATGACGATGAGCAAGGGTGAGAAGGAGGGCTTCAAAGCATATGCCCTAAGATGGAGGGAGGCCGCTGCACAAGTGAATCCCCCGTTGGAGGAGAAGGAATATGTACAACTATTTGTACATACTTTTCAAGGTATATTCTATGAGAAGCTCTACACAAGCGTGGGAAAAAGTTTTTCCAAGCTCATCATGCAGGGAGAGATGATAGAAAACGGCCTCAAGACAGGAAGAATTACAGATCCCTATGTTAAGACTAGAGAAAATACAGCCAACATAGCCAAAAAGGTGGCCACTACAAGGGGCACAATCAGAAAGGAAAGTGAAGTGTCCGCTATTCTGCCTAGCCAACCACCCCAATACCGACCCTTGCTAGAATCACCCCTAGTCTTGCCCTTACCCACCTTGACCGTGCCTATTCCTACCCCAAACTATGGTCCCGCTGGGGTACGATCCAACTTTAATAGACCGGCTCGACGCATTCGTACCTTCGACGCATTAGCCTGCACTCAAACCGAGGCTTACCATAGCCTTTTGAAGAACAACATCTTGAAGCCCGTACTTGCTCGCCCGTTGCCAAGCCCTCTACCCACAACCTTAATGTTGCCCTTACTTGTGAGTACCATTTGGGTGGCCAAGGGCATGACACCGAAAGCCACTTTGCTCTCAAGCACAAAGTCCAAGACCTGATCGATAATAAGACCATTGATCTGCAGCCGGTAAAACCTGCTCCTACTTCCAATGTGACCGCTAACCCTCTGCCGGATCACACCGTCAATATGATACTAGTGGAAATGGAAGGCGAGGAAGAATTCGACGAGCTCGGGGCCGAAGGTTATGAGAACGATTGGGAGGCTGATGAAGAAAATGACTAGAAGGAAGATCTCCCATCGTGCCCGATTTATCTTTATAACCCTGAGGAGGTGCCTGATGCTTCTGACTAGCCCATTGAGGAGCCAATATTTCCGAAAGATGAGATGACCAAGAACACAGTTGTTGATGGATGGGGTGCTGAGTTTCTGCATCCGAGGTATGCCGCGGCAAAACGTCACTTACTAGAAAACCCTTAGCCCATAACTAAGTACAACTATGAAGACATAGGCTGGGAGCTAGAGGAGTCAAGAGAATAGATAGAGCCTTTCGAATTGGAAGGGGGTGAGCTGGTCACCCTGTTTACAGAAGAACCCACCACCAAGAACAAGAAGGAGGCTGACAACCGCGCTAGCAGCGTCAACATCTTTAAAGCCCTAGGAGAATCCTGTGCCTGTCTCGCTTTGGTCAAGGATCCGGGTCGTGAATGGAGCATCGAAGATGTGGGAATTGTCCCAAGGCCGTACTAAAATGGGTTCTTTGCACAAGCTTACAAGAGAGGGGTGTTTTCACCCACTTTCTTTCTATCCCTTTCACCTTCTATCTTTAAATTAATGTTTACATTTTCTTATTACTTAAGAACTTTATGCTTTTTGTAAAAATAATAATAATAATCAAATGACAGTCTTTTATTCCATTGTTGTTGTCTTGTCTTCCCTGGGGAGTACTGACTACTTTCTATGCAAGGGGTATGGTGTATCTTATGGAATGATTCAACTTGAAGGGATGATAGCATGAGTTAACCACTCACCAAATGATCAGCTTTCCAGAGAGAAAAAGGATAAGGATGAGTGAGGATACTATCCAAAGGCAGCACTTGCAAGACTCTGAAGCTAAGCGATGTGTGGCCAGTTTATCAAAATGAAGAGGAGCCATCTTTCACTTCTCCACATATAAATAAAAGAATAAATAACTAAATAAATAAACAAATGTGCTTATATTCCCTTTGCTTAACCCCTAGAGCCTCGCAACAAACGAAGGTTTTTTTGTCAACCCCAATCCAAGACTGTCCTCCCCACACTGGGGTAGATAATAGTTTGAGAACTCTAGGAATGGTATCCACCCTCACTACGCTAAGGCAACAATGACAACTCTATAGATCAAGCAATCTAATTCAAAGTGAAAAGCGGGCCACACTTCATTTCTCATACAGTCAAAAGCAACCCCTTGCCAAACCCGTTGAGCCACCTACCTTTTCCTAACAAAACCCCAACCTAGGGATCACAACCCACACTGAGTAGATTGAACTGCCAAGGAAAAGATCTAAGGGAAAAGGGTTGAAGAATTATTCATTTCATAAAGGAATAGAAAGAAAAAGCAAATGAAAGGAGTTGCCAAGCGGCAAGAAGCCAAAAAAAAAAAAAAATCCTTTAAGGAAAGGTCTGAAGAAAATCATTATTGAGTCATCTTCAAAGGCATAATAAGAGGATTGAAAGAAAAGAAAGTTATGTTTATCTCAAGAAGTATATAGAAAGGGTGAAAGAACAAGGTCATTGTCACCTTGAGAAGTATATGGTCAAAAGCAAGAAGGAAATTTAAAGGTGATCCTAGGTTACAAGGAAACCCAGTAGAAACAATAGGTTCGAGCCTTTACCCTTTTCTTGCAAAACCCCGAAACCATGATCTACATTACAACCCTACTAAAGTCCACTCTGATTGAAAGCGGATTGCTTGATCTAAATGAGCTAGACACATTGCCAAGGCCAAGAAGGATGCAGTCCTACTGAAAAGTAGTCAAGGATGGTATGGATCTAAACCCTACTAAAAACAACGTCGAATTAAGGTCCTAAGCAAAGTCTCCTTAGATTGAAAGGACTGGCCACTTATCGCTTTGCCAAAGGTCAGGTAAGCTGTTGCTAAAACCCCGAGAGTCAGAGTCTCAGCCCAATAACCATATACACTAACCCTAAAATAGAGAGTTGGAGGCAATCAAGAGGTTGAGAAAGGTGCGAAATGCTATCATCCAATCAAGGTAAGGTTGAGCCAGAAGAGAGGCTAAATCCCCGAAGAGGAGGGAGTTACCATTCCCAGGACTACAAGTCGAACAACACCTTATGTCATTCTATTAACATACTTTTAACTTGTGCATATGTTAAAAGAAAAAAAAAATCAGCATGGGCTTTGCACACATAGGATATAACTCCATCTAGAAATAGAAGTCACCAACATCAACTCATGTAATAGATATCTAACATCATCATACATCATATGCAACTGATCATATTCTTAGCAGAAAGGATCGTAAATGTCTTTGTCTATCCATGCATCTAAATACCATAAATATTCATTTTTGTACAAAATATCAAAATAAGACTATCTAACATAAATATAACTCAGGGACAAGGGGCAAAATGGATCCGAATCTCTACAAGGGGCATCTATCACAGGTTAAAGTCAATATCATCTGGATTAAAATACCCAAAACTCGGCATCAGAGGAGGGGGATAACTACTCGAAGCACCACTATCCTGTAGGGAAGATAGAACCGAAATCAGCTGCATACAAACGGAACTAAGCAACAGTAGAGCAAGAAGAAGCAAAGAAGGAATAACATACCCCCCCACCACCTGTTAGGGAAGCTACCTCGGCCTGGTACTGATCCCACTCCATTTGGTACTGATCCCTCTGGTCTCTCACAACAGTAAACTTAACCTGGGGCACGTATCCTTCGGCTCGGCGCCACAAGTCGACCACCTCCTGGCCAACAGCGTACCCGCCGACCACCACCTCAAACCGGGTGAAGGCATCAACCGAATGAGCCCCAAAGTGTGCAGCGTAATCTGTATCTGGAGGAAGTAAGAACTCGGCACTGGGCTGACGCTTCTGATACAGGATAGGCACTCTCGCCACCAGAGCTCCAAACATATACTCTGGCGGAGCTCCTACTGATCGGAACTCCTCATGAAACTGCCACCAGTGTCGCTCTCCAAGATAAGACTCCCAAGTGTCATCACTAAGAAAAACAGCTCTCGATAGGGACAACAGGACCAAGTACCGGACTGTCTCATAATGGACTGATCCAATAAAGGGACGCCATGTCACATCCCTCGCCTCAATTAGCTCCAGGTTAGCCCGGAGCATCACAAAGTCAGTAATCTCTGACTGCTGGGCTACCCGGTCACGAGCCCACCTCAAGGCACGAGGATAGAAGTCATCCTCAACAACTGCAGGGCAACGCACCGGCAGGTACTCGTAACTCCACCAAACAAGGAAAGGCCAGAAGCTAGTCATGCTGCCCCAGCGAGAAGAAGTCCGAACCCGCATCGACCGAAGAAAGCAGCCAAAGGAAAAGGACCCCCAGTCCAGCTCAGATAAAGCTCCAAGATCGGCTACTATACTCACCAAACGACACGACACGAGTGACTTGTTGTTGCAGAAGCAGCTAAAGATGATATACAACACAAGTCGTCATCTCATGATGTCCCGCCTGGCAGGCGATGGCTCAGTAGCAAAAGTACGATTATCCTAACTGATCCAAGAGACTGGGAAGGCAGAACGCTTAGGAAGAGGCAAGTCTAACAGCAAACAGGCCTCGTCCCTACTGACTGGATGCAGGGTGATTCGCCGGCCGACAAAGGAGAGCCCTGTAATAATCGCCCAATCCAAAGGGGTGGGACTTAACTCGAAGCCTACAAAATGAAAAGTCTCGGTCTCCCCGAACCACCTCTCAACAAGTGCTAGTACCAAATGCCGGTTTAGGCGGTTAGCCTGTAATCCCACGAAAGTGCCAAATCTGATCTCCGCCAAGAAGGCACGATATGATGGGGCAGCCCGCTACATGGTCACAAAAACCTGATGAACAACCCCTATGAAAACTGTATGTACCTGCGGAGGAGGCAAATGCTGTCTAGTGTACACACTAGGGTGATAAGCAAGATCCTCGAGTGGTAGGACGTCTAGTATCTGCAGATCTCCTAAGTCGGCGTCTGTCTGCCTATGCTTGGAAGAAGCTCTCCCATAACCGGTCACCTGATCCCCAGGGCCCGGTACCTTCTCCTCGGCACCAATCTCCTTGGCAAAAGCCTGCTCAACCAGAGGAAAAGGGTTGACAGGTAGCCTACTCCCCTGCCCACTCTAACTGGAGGAGGATCATCCGGTAGATCGTCAACTACCTCTAGATCGACTAGAGCTGCCAGTAGAATCTGTCCGGGCCGCCTTCCCGGAGCAACGCCTCCTCTCAAGACTGTCATCACCCGAGTCTTCCATCTTGAAAAGGTAAGCCAAGGTAAGAGACGTTAATATATCATACATGCAATTCAAATAATAGTAAAATAAAATAAACAACTAACACAAACAAAACAAATAAAGGATTTCGAATAATAAATCAAAAACAAAGTTTCTACACATCTTGATTTTCTAATTTTCAAATCACATCTCAAGGGTTCTCTGTCTTGTTCCTCTAAAAAGATTTTATTTCTAAAAACTTTTTTTTTAACTCTTTCCCTAATTTCTAAAAATTCTAGCAAAATTTCGTTTGAAAATGGCCCCTACAACACCCATGATATCAAGACAAAACACAAAGCCTATACTTCACATTGTAACAATCACATAACATCAGCACCCGTGCACACTTTTCAATTTTTCAAAAATTTCAAAATACATGTTTTATTTTTTCAATAAATCAATGGTTTTCAAAAATGCCTCAAAATTCCTCAAAATTCTTTCAAATGTTTTCCAAAAATATTCCTAACTTTTTCAAAATTTTAACTCTAAAATTCCCATCAGTTTCTTGAGTTTTCTCATTTTTCTAAATTTTCTAAGTGTTTTCCTATTTTTCAAAAAATCAAAAATTTACTAAGTTTTCAAAAAATCACGAAACTTCATACGGTTGTTAAACACATTTTTCTAAGGCATATTGCACAAAAATATAGCCAGAAAACCCAATGCCCAAGTCTATAGGAACAAATTCACTATTCTTGCAGAAAACCCTCTTCACATATTCATATATAATCACTCAAATTCAATCAAACAAGCACCAAAATGCAAAAATAATATCACCATCATGTTCAAAACACATCAAAACATCAATTTTTACTATTCACGTGATTCAAACGAAGTTCTATATATCGAAAACAACAAAAATTTGAAAAGTCACTTTTTGGAAGTTCTCCGGCAAAATCTTCTCTTCCGGCGACTTTTTCGTCGCCGTGGTCTCCAAGAAGTGCCCCTTCAAGGTTCAAGTCGATTTTCGCGCGAAGTCTCTCGGATTTGCAGCATCTCTCCAAAATGCCGTAGCTATTCGAACAAGAAATTTTCTGGTTTTAATTCTAAGCTTGGCGCGACTAGCAGAGGCGCCAGGCATTTTCTGCCAAAGGCACCACTGCTAAGGGCGCCAGTTGCAACTTCTGGGCAACTTTGCCCTTTTTCCTGCCAAAACTCGTGTTCGAAGGCCTTTTTGGCCCGTTATTCGTTTTCGACCCTCGTTGTCGAAAGATTTCCAATGCCGGTCCCTCCGACTGCCTCACGGTCAACATGGGACTCTTACTCTTATCGTTTTCTGCCTTTGACAAGCAAAGACAAAAAAAGTAGGGCAGCTGTAAGCACCCCATTTTTGACTGCTCGACAGTCTACACTCCATCCAGACTTGTGTTCAAGTCATTGTGGGCATATTCCAATCGAAATCAACTTTCTAAGTCCAAATCTCGTCTGTCCATCGCTTTGTGGGCCCGCCAGGCCCAAATAGAGGCAAAATGACCAAAATGCCCTTAGGGGCATTGTTCTTTCCAATTCCTACTCCAATCCCTCTCTCGAGACAGTTTGTTCTTCAAGACGGTTCCAAATCAGGCACGTCTTTCTGAAGACGGTAAGTCCCCTTTCCAATTCCTCTCTCAAGACAGTTTATTCCTAGAGACGGTTCCAAATCAGGCACGTCTTTCCGAAGACGGTAAGTCCCCTTTCCAATCCCTCTCTCGAGACAGTTTATTCCTCTAGACGGTTCCAAATCATGCACGTCTTTCTGAAGATGGTAAGTCCCCTTTCCAATCCCTCTCTCGAGACAGTTTATCTCTCGAGACGGTTCCAAATCAGGCACGTCTTTTCAAAGATGGTAAGTCCCCTTTTCAATCCCTCTCTCGAGACAATTTATTTCTCGAGACGGTTCCAAATCAGGCACGTCTTGCCGAAGACGATAAGTCCCCCTTCCAATCCCTCTCTTGAGGCAGTTTATTCTTTGAGACGGTCCCAAATTAGGCACGTCTTTTCAGAGATGATAAGACCCCTTTCCGATCCCTCTCTCGAGACAGTTTATTCCTCGAGATGGTTCGAGTAGCGAAAATACTCGCAAACATCACAGCCGTCAGAGTAGTGGAAATACTCGTCAACAGGTCGATGTAGGGAATTGCCAACAAGCCCCTATGTCACGACGACCACTGTCAGAGTGACGGAAATACTCAAAACCAAGGTCAACACCGGTGCCTACTAGCCCACTTCGATGAAAAATGGCCAAACTGCCCCATAGGCCTTTTCTGAGACTTTCCGGTCAAGATGACCATTCTGCTCCTAGGCATCCAAATGCCCCGGGAACCACACCGGCTCTAGGTATCAAACCGGTAACCTTCTGAGATTACTTCTTATAGTAATCTCAACCTTCCTCTACCTTTTCGGATCATTCCGAGTCAGTTCCGGTAAACCCGGTGCAAAATGACCGTTTTGCCCCTAGAGGGGTGGTCACCTTTTCCGACCACACTGGCTCTAGGTATCAAACCGGTAACCTCCTAAGAATGCTTTTTATAGTACTCTCAACCTTCCTTTACCTTTCCAAATCATTCCGAGTTAGTTCCGGCAAACCTGGTACAAAATGACCGTTTTGCCCCTAGTGGGCCGGTCTCCTTTTCCGACCATACTAGCTCTGGGTATCAAACCGAAAACCTTTGGGAACATTTTGAATAATGTTTTCAAATCTTGAGTCTTCTTACGGGACAGTCCAAGTTCGTCCCGGCAGCTTTCTAATCCAGTTGATCGTTTTGCCCTTAAAGCCCGGTCAACCCTTCTAACACGTCCTATCCTCATTTTTCAAGCCAAATACTTCCGAGACACTATTCGAAGTGTTCCTACTCTTTTCCAGCCTTCCAGGCCATTCCCGGTCCCTCAAATCATTTCCGGACTTTCCGGAGTCACTCATAGTGAAGCCAGGCTAAAAATTGCATGGTAGTCACTAGTATAGGCGCCCAAATCTAGTCAAAGATATGTTGCTTGCTGACCTTAAATATTTCCTAAATGGCTGGCACCACTAATAGTGGTGCCAAGCCAAAAAATGGCCTGGCGCCACTCCTAGTGGCGAGAGTGTAAGTTTTAGCCTGGCGCCACTGCAACAGGCGCCAGTACATTCCCCTCTCTATAAATACAGAGCCTCTTCCAGCGTGAAAGGGGTCCTCAAACTCAGTTTAAAAACACCAATATTCGATATGTAGAGCTCGAACACTCCAAAAACCCTAGCCTCCTTAGGTTTTCCAAACCCTAGCCACCATACACTAAACCCTAGCCTCTTATACACTCATACACACCCCCATACACTCATACACTAGCCTTCAACCCTCCTTTGAAGACTTGAAGAGCTGTAATCTAAAGATTGAAGACAACTCTTGAGGATTGAAGACGAAGATCAAGACGAAGACCGAAGACCAAAGACAAGCAAGGCGTGCAAAATAAACAAAACATACAGTAGGCTTTCTCTTTAAATTTCCGCACTTCCCTCCTCTCTCTTCTCTCTCCTAACCCATTTGAGTTTTCTCTATTTTAATCCCCCATCTCTTTCCCCCCCTTTCTTTGCATGCTTGAAACAAGGGGACTCCCGGTCCATGTGTAGGATTAGACTGTCGGAGGGTTACCGTGTCGGAGGCTTTCCTTTAGACTAATCGGAGACCACGTGGGTCCGGCCCCCTTGATTATGTGGTGAAGCCTTATCCTTGTATGTTCATGACCACAAAATTGCATTGTGCATATCATGATCATGCATCTTTCAAAAATCGTTTTCAAAGTCGTTTTCAAAATCGTTTCCAAACTTGTTTCCAAAATTGCATCAAAATTCCCTTTTCAAAAACTTGTTTTCAAAATCACAATCCTATGGTGATTCTAGCTTTTCCATGGCTAGGGTTGCTTTAGAAAAGTGTTACATTCAAAGTGACCAATATGGTCCATATTCTCAAAACTCCTTGTTTTCCAAAACCACTTTCTTAAAGTGGTTCTAGCCTTCTTATGGCTAGAATCGCTTTAGGAAAGTGAGATGTTTTTATACCTTCTAAAAACTCTCTTTTCAAATCCCTCCTCCTAAAAATCTCTTTTCCAACATGCTTTTCAAAAGCTCCTCTTTCCAAAATTGTTTTCTAAAAACTCTTTTCAAAACTTTCCTTTTTCAACTCCTTTCCAAAAGCATTCCCTAGGTCTCCTTCCAAGAAAAACTCTCTCCAAAAATCTTTCCAAAAACTCTCTTTCCAAAATTTCCTTCTAGAAACTCTCCTCTAGGATTTTCCTTCTAAAATTTTCGTTTCCAAAAACACACTTTCCAAAAACTTCTTCTCTTTAAAATTTCTTTCCAAAAACTCTCTCCTCGAATTCACTTTCTAAAAACTCCTCCCTAGGATTCTCTTCTAAAAACCTTCGTTTCCAAAAATGCACTTTCCAAAAACTCTTTCCTTAGAGTCCAAGTCAAGTCCTAGAACTCACAATTAGGAAACCCTAATTTTTTTTTCCAAAAACATGGTTTTCAAACTTGCCTTAAAACCTAGGTTTTTAAAACCTCTTGTTTTCACATCCAAACTATACACATTTCCAGAACCCCTTTTCTATGTCAAAACTATAGTTTTCCAAATCATGGGTTTCTAGAAACTCCCCTTTCCAAATCCTTGTCAAATCAAATCTTCCCTTTAGGAAACCAAATCCAATTTCTTGTTTAGGAAACTAGATCAAAATCTCTGTTTTTTGAAACAAAATCAAACCTTCTCTTTTAGGAACAAAATTCAATCCCTTCCTAATCCAAATCTTTCTTAATTCAAACCCTTTCCTAATTCTACCTCTTTCCAAATCTTAACTTTCCAAACCTAAGTTTTCAAATCTTTCCTAAACTCAAACCTTTCCTAATCTCAAGATCTTCTAAAACTCTAAAACTTTCTAAATCCTAAACTTTCTAAATTTCAAATCTTTTCAAATTCGAAATTTTCCAAATCCAAAACTTTCTAAACTCAAAACTTTCTTATTTTCAAAACTTCCTTGTTTTCTAAACTTTCCAACTTTCAAAACTTTCTTAATTTCAAAAATTTCCTAATTTCAAAACTTTCATAATTTAAAAACTTTCCTAAGTTGAAACTTTCTTAATTCAAACCTTTTCTAAATCTTTCCTAATTTAAAATCTTTCTAAAATTCTAAGCTTTCTAAATTCAAAACTTTCTTAACTTGAAACTTTCCAAATTCTAAACCTTTCTTAAACTAAAACTTTTTCTAATTCAAAACATTTCTAAATTCAACATTTTCCTATTTCAAAACCCTTCTTAAAACTAAACTTTTTAATTTCAAAACTTTCATAAACCTAAAACTTTCCTAAGTTGAAACTTCCTTAATTCAAAACTTTCCTAAGTTGAAACTTTCTTAATTCAAAACTTCCTTATTTTAAAACATTCTAAATTCTAAACTTTTTAACTTTCCAAACTTCCTAATTTCAAAACCTTTCCTAAAATGAAAACTTTCCCAATTTAAACACTTTCCTAAATTGAAACTTTCCTAAAACGAAACTTTTCAAAAATTAAACTTTCCTAATTCGAAACTTTCCTAAATCGGACCTTTCCTAATTCGAATCTTTCCTAAATCCAATCCTTTCCTAAATCTTCCAAGTCTAACATTCGAGTCAAATCTTTCTAAACCTCTAGTCTTTCCTAATTCTCTCTTTCCTAAGTCTAGGTTTCCTAAAACCAAGTTTTCCAAAGTCAACTCTTTTCAAATTTTCTAATCAAAGTTCAATCTCTCAATCTTCCAATTCAATTTCCAGTTCAATCTCTCAATCTTCCAATTTAATTTCCAATTCAATCTCTTTCTTCAAATCAACTCTTCTATTTTCAATCGGACTCTTGTCCGAACTACGACTGACCTGATTCCTCTGAAAAGATACGTAGGCAACCCTCATGGGTGTAGTCATAACATTTTTCAAATCTCAAATTCCACAACATTTTTCAAATTTCTATTTCTACAACTTCTTTCCAATCTCCAATCTTACGAATTTCTTCAAGTTTCCAATTCCATGGTCTATTTCTATTTTCAATCTTCAATTTCAATTTTCAAAATCTTTTTTCCAAATTCAAACTTTTATCTTTTTCTTTTCAAATCAAATCAAATCAAATTCTTTTCAAATCTATTTCCAAATCAAGTCTCTTTTCTAGCACTTGCATATCATGCATCATGTCTTTTTCAAATATTTTTTTATAAAGTGGATAGATTTGAACATTAGTTAGTTGAAGACTCTCATAGGTGAATCTAGGGTAGATTGACATGTAGATACCAAAAGGGCGGGGTAGGGTGATGGCTTTGTGCGTCTTCCCTACAAGTAACCAACCTCCAAACCTAGAATCACTGATTTCAAAGACCAAAAGGAGTTATTTTTCAAAAAGGGCTAAATGTTTTCTAAATGTTGCCAAACAACCTGTTTTTCTTAAAAACCCTCTCTTGAGGAGATATTTTGAAAATTGTTTTTCAAAACCCTAAGTGTAGTTTTCGGATTATGCTTAGTTTTTAGGTAACCTAACTCACCTTAATTAAGTTAGGTGGCGACTCCAAATCTTTTCAAAAAGCCCTTTATTTAGATCTATTTTCAATTCAAACCTAGTCGCACTCATTCTTCTAGGAGGGTGAGTTCTAACGAGAGAGTACAGTATTTTTCCCACTTGTGTATGTATTCCTCGAGTGCAAAAAATCTAGGAGCGACAAGCACTGCTATAAGATCTTCAAAGAGTATTTCTTTGGGGTATGATGATCAATCAAATATCTTTAACTCATCCGAGTTAACTTCTATTCAATTTGGATTGAATCAATTATTGGAT
The DNA here is from genome assembly GCA_033060915.1 of Euryodendron excelsum. Taxonomy (NCBI): domain Eukaryota; kingdom Viridiplantae; phylum Streptophyta; class Magnoliopsida; order Ericales; family Pentaphylacaceae; genus Euryodendron; species Euryodendron excelsum. The sequence continues at coordinate 23,958,144 of CM065384.1, read as the reverse complement.
ATTGATCTTCTCTTGACTCTCAAACTGTCGAAACTTCATTCAATCAATGTTCATCTTTTTTTCTTCATTTGCAAAGCTTCTTCTTTCATTGTAGAACATCTTCTTCAATGCCAAGCTTCCTCAATTACGTAGAACTTCACAATGCTTCATTGCTGAGTTCTTCTCTTTGCTTGCAATTCTTCTTTCTTCTTTAAGATTATATTCAATGAGACTTTTATAGGCTTGATGAAATCTCTTCATACATCTAGTCTTCATTGATTCTTTATATTGTAGAAAAATTCTTCACTTGGATTCTATATAGAGATCAGACAATCATTGTGAGCCATCTTCTCAGCAACTTCAATCACATTATCTTGAATTGATCTTTGCATACTTGATGAAGTCTTCTCTTGAGCATTTTCAATCTCTTCAATAATCAATTCCTCTTCAACTGATTTTTTCACTTCTTCAACTACTCTTTGCATATTCTGATGAAGTCTTTAGTCTATCTCAAGTGCAAATCAATCTTAATTGAATCTATGCATACTTGATAGAAGCTTCATTTGAACACCTTCAATCTCTTCGAATGTAGAACATTTGTTTGAAGTGGAGATAGGCATCACTCTTATGTTTGGTTCACTGCATAGCTCTTGAATTTGTTGTGCATTCTATTTGACATGCACTAGACTTAAGATTGAACTTTAAGTCTAAATTATGAACTTTGTTAATCTGCATACTAAGTGGAGTCATTAGTAAAATAACACAAGGTTTAGTTATCATTAAAATCAACATGGGAATTAACCTTAAGTCAACAATCTCCCCATTTTTTATGATGACAAAACCTTTGCAAAATAAGTTCATATAAGATTAAATGAAATGAACAAAGTAAAATAACATACCAATAAAGAAACTCCCCCTTTGTTTCGTAATTAAGCAAATGATACTTAAAGGATAAAAACATTTCAAAAACAATTTCAGGGAGTTTTTGTCAGGTAATTCAAAGATATTTTGAGGGAAATAAATCATGATGATCCCCCTGAGAACATGCTTGACATTTATCAGGTAATAAGCAATTCATTTAATTTCCTTTTCATTTAATGCCAATACATTAAACAATTTATGTTCAGTTTAGTAATTTGTCATTTCTTGTCCAATTCTACCAAATACTCAATTGACAATTTTATCAATTTTGCTCCAATACTTCTAATACTTCTCCCCTTTTTAACTCAAACACAATTTATCTTATCCAATACAATTTTGCTCTAATTTTGCCAATACTATACCCCAATACTTCTCTCCCTTTTTGTTAATACATCACAAAGAGAATGAGAATGATACCAATTGAATGAGAATGATAGACAGGTATAATAGCAAAAAAAATATATTAACAACAGAATAGATTGAGAACCAGAGAATCAATCAAACAAACAAGTTATGAGAGCAATCACATTTGATACTAGAATAAAATGATATTTCATTGATGGAACTATTGAGATTACAGCGAAATGAGATTACAAAATTTGTGCATTTATCATGTCCATAAAAAGTATGTCAAACATAATCAAAACAATTAGTTAAAACAAAAGAGATGTTATAATAGGGCCATGAGGAAAACAGATGCGATGAGATGAGAGGAATATGAGGTGAGGAGAGGTGATAGAGGTAAGGATAAGTAGAATAAGAAAAGGAGAGTCTAGTGAGCTTCAGATTCAGTGGCCGAAGAGTCCTCTTCTCTAGCTTCTTCCCTTTCTTTTGTTTCCTCCTCATTGTCTTCTTCATTAACTTCTTCCTCTTCTTCTTCTTCTACCATTTTCCCTTTGGCATTTCTTAACAATTGAACATCCTTTTTGAGTTCTCACATTTTTCTTTCCAAAATCATCATCCTTGTATTTGCAATATATGCCTTGTGATGCAATTTGTCCCGAGATTCCATAACTTGAGTCATAAAAGAATTCAAATTCCTTGTACTTTCTTGTGATTCTGAACTCAATAATCTTCTTGTGCTTCTCTGCCTCCAGGTGCTCCCAGATGGAGCTTTTCTTTTGAAGTACTTTCCCCTTCTGTTTTCTTTGGAGTCCATTTGTTGTTCTTGAGAATATACCCCATTCTCTTGAGTGTTCTCTCCTTATACTCATCACTAATGGCTTTGGAGATTATCTTCTTCTCATTTTTTTAGATTAATTTCAAACTGCTTGAAAACCTTTGTCAAGAAAATTCCATATGGCAAAGTAATTTTGGAGATTGTAGCATTATATATATGATCCAAGATAAACAGAGACAAATCTATTCTTGAATCAGTTATATATGCCTATAGGAAGAACAACTCCTTTTCTGAAACATAATCATGCTTCCCAGTTTTGGGAGTAAATATGGTGCAAGTAAAGTGATGGACAAGCCTTAATTCAAGAGGTAGATCAGTGGTAAGGGGCTGTACATTTTCATCCATGTCTTTTCCATATAAGGCTTTCAATTGGTCTTTTCTAGAGACACCATGTTTATAAACTTCTCCACCAATTCCGATTTCAAGAATGTGTCTAATCACTTGTCTATCCAAATTGATGGTAATTCCTTTAACATAACTTTTGATAGACACTTCTCCAGATTCCCTTTCAGCATTTGAATAGAAATGAGTAACCAAATCAGGGTAAACATCATCCCTGAGTGTTATCATATATTTCCACCCTAGGTTTCCAAATTTTGTACCAAATTCGAACTTATGAAGATTAAAGAATTTGTAATCTACCGATCTTCCATTGAACACTTTTCTAAGAGAAAAGATCGAATTGTACCTTTCTTGGGCCCCTTTCTTGGGCCTTGCCCTTACTAAAATATAGTTCATTCCATTCCAGGACTGCTGAGGATAAAGCTTCTCTAGTTTTACTCTTCTTGCGCTTGCCTTTGTCTTTGCTAGACCCTCCTTTGGATTTTCTCTTTAGCTTTGTTAAAGTAGGAGCTGGTACTACTACTAGGGCTTTGGACATCTTTTTTGGTTTAGAGGTTTTGGGAGCCATTGTAGGAGAAAGGAAGGTTGAGTTTAGTGAGAATGGAAAGTAGATCGATTAGGATTTATAAAGAGATTGAGATGAAGATTTGCGTTGATTGAGAGTGACGACTGGGTATTGGTGCGAACAGGGGAGCGGGAGAGAAAAAGAATGAGAGTGAATG